>PVJN01026967.1:0-28532 GCA_004026805.1 Lasiurus borealis | reverse complement strand
GAATTAAAAATTTGATCAACAGAATAAACTGGTGAATATAATAGAATCAGGAGCACAGAAAGGGAGTGGACTGTTAATTCTTAGGGGGAAAGGGGTGAAGGGTGTACAGGGAGAGACTGGACAAAAATCATACATCTATGGATGAGATCAATGGGAGGGAGCTAAGGGCAGAGGGAGGGGTGGGAGCTGGGTGGAGGGGTGCTATGGAGGGGAAAAAGAGAAACAAATGTAATAATCTGAATAATAAAGATTTAATTAAAAAAAAAGATAACAGGGAAAGCAAAAGGTAAGGGATTTTCTTTGTGTCTTAGAAGTCTTTTCCTACTCCATGATCAAAAGGCTATGTTTTGTTCTACAAGCTTGTGTTCTTTAGCTTTTACATTTGGACCTATGATTTGTTTCAAATGAATTTTTTTTGCAAGGTATAAAGTTGAGTTCATTCCATCCTCCATGTATTTTCCAAATACAGTACCATTTATTGAAAAGGCTTTTTTCTTTTGCCATATACTAGTAAGTGCTTTTGTGCATTAGTTGGAAATCACTGGGCCAGGGTTTAGGTTTGAATTCTCTGTTCTTTTTTAAAAACTAATTTATTGCTGAGACTGGTTTGGCTTAGTGGATGGAGCGTCGGCTTGCGGACTGAAGAGTCCGGGTTGATTCCGGTTGGGGGCATGTACCTTGCTTGCGGGCACATCTCCACTGTGGGGCTTGCAGGAGACGGCTGATCGATGTCTCTCTCATCCATGTTTCTGACTTTCTATCTCTCTCCCTTCCTCTCTGTAAAAAATTAATAAAATATATTAAAAAAAAAACTAATTTATTTATCCTTATACCTGTATTACCCTCTATTGATTATTATAGCTTTATAATAAATCTTGAAATCAGGTAGTGTGAATGCTTCAATTTTGTTCTTCCTTTTTCAAATTATTTTAACTGTTCTGTCATTTGAATTATATTTATTTTAAAATCAACTTACCAATTGATACAAAAATTTGTTAAGATATTGAATGTGATGGCATTGAATCTATAAATCATTTTTGGGGAAAATGAATAGTTTAACAATATTGAGTCTTCTAATTCGTAACAAAAAGGTATCTTTCTTCATTTATTTAGATCTTAGTAATGTTTTGTAAATGTCACTGTAACAGTCTTGCACATTTTTTACTATTTTAGTTAACTTGTTCCTTTTTATTTTATGGTTTGTTATTGTAAGTGGTATTGTACTTAACAATTTATTTTCCAAATGTTTATTGTGCATATATAAAAATGATATTAATTTTTGCATATTGACATATTTTGATAACTGGCTAAAATTCACTTACTAGTTCTGTATAGACATTCATGTTTTCAATGAATGATACGGTTATTTTTTTTCCTTTCCAATCAACATGCCTTTCATTTCTTCGGTTTGCCTTACTACACTGTCAATGTAAATAAAAGTTGTGTGAGTGGTTAAATTTATCCCTAAGTGTCAAATTTAAAACTCTATCAACCATCTTAGATTACCCTGTACATATTAGTGGAAAGGTTTGTTTTCATTGAGTAGGCACTGAGCATTCCTAGTGTTAGGCTTAATTTAGATATAGGGCAGCTACCGTCGACATATTTCTATGTTACCTGGGTCCTGATCAGAGCTGGGCCAACTCTCTGTCTGTTACCTGGGTCCCGATCTGTGCTGAGTGTGGAAAGTGAGGTATCCATGAGGGCAGGAGACCTCCCTCAGAAGGGGTGAAGATACAGACCCCTGCAAGGTTGGAGCAGGGATGATGGTCTGTGCCCTACCTCTATTGACCCCCAAATTCTTTCCTGATGGCCCCTCTGCGACTGTGCCTGTCTTAGGTTGTTCCTTCCCTGGGGAATCTTACCTGTCTCTGGCTAACCAGTCATCCTCAGGGGTCAAGCAGGGTGCTGTGAGGTTCAGTTCTGTCTCCATGGTAGCCTATGCCCCCGTGGTCTCCACACCCAGCACCTGCCTTGGGGATCCCCTTGCCTGCTGGCGGGAGCCCCGGCACTGCTAACTTATATCAGGGAAATCAGGTTCCTACCCCAGTGAGGGCTCAGCTCACACCATATGGTGAGAGACAAATCCATTATACCAGCCACCTGGAGGCTTCAACCTCAGTGTGAATAGAGAGCTCAGGCTAGAACTGAGGGCCATTGGGTTGTGAGAAGAGGGTCCCTCTTGGAAAAGAGGGCCAGTATAGAATGCTCAAGTACCTTCCCAGTGCCTCGATTACTTCTGAAGTCTCCTCTTTTTAAATTGCTGCTAAACATTCAAAGAATTGGTTTGTACATTTGTTGGGATAGTTGTACAATATGCTGGTGTGAAATATCAAAAATGAAATGATGTTGTAGAATAATATCATGTAAGGATATTCTTTGCTCTAGGACATGGAAATTCAATTTCAAACAGGCTGACAATTTCTTTTTGTAACTTTATATAAACTTTTTCAGGGAGGCAAAAACACAGATTACTTACCTTAGCTCAAGAGGCCAAATATATTGACTTTCAATTACGATCCTTATGACATTTAAAGGAAACTTCTCTTTATTTCCTTCCAAAAATGATTTTCATGTTACAGAGTTACATTTAAAAATCTTAGTCTCATGAGGTAATTTCTCTTAAGGTTATGGTGACCACTATATGGATTTCCTCTCATGCCCCCCCTTCCCCATTGTCTGTGCCCAAAGATTACGCTCATATGCATGTACGAAGGATTTTCTGTTGCTCTCTTCCCCTTATTCCCACCAACACGCACCTTCCCCAAGTTTTGATGTTTTGATCAAGGTTTCTCATTCTCTGGATCTGATCTTGATCATCAGTTTATGTCATTCATTATATTCCACAGATGAGTGAGATCATGTAATATTTGTCTTTCTCTTCCTGGCTTATTTCACTAAACATAATGCTTTCCATCTCCCTCCATGTTGTTGCAAATGGTATGAGCTTTTTTTTTTATATAGCAGTGTAGTATTCCATCGTGTAGATGTACCACAGTTTTTTAATCCAATCATCTACTGATGAGCACTTAGGCTGTTTCCAAATCTTAGCTATGGTGAATTGTGCTTCTATGAACATAGGGGTGCATATATCCTTTCTGATTAGAGTTTCTAGTTTCTTGGGGTATATTCCTAAAAGTGGGATCACTGGGTAAAATGGAAGTTTTTAATTTTTTGAGGAGACTCCATACTGTTCTCCACAGCGGCTGCACCAGTCTGCCTTCCCACAGGCAGTGCACAAGGGTTTCTTTTTCTCCCCATCCTCTCCAACATTTGTCGTTTGTTGATTTGTTGATGATAGCCATTCTGACTTGTGTGAGATGATACCGCATTGTTGTTTTGATTTGCATCTCTCTGATGATTAGTAACTTCCAACAGGTTTTCATATGTCTCTTGGCCTTCCTTCTGTCTTCTTTCAAGAAGTGCCTATCTAGATCAGTTGCCCATTTTTTGATTGGGTTGTTTATCTTTTTTTGAGTGAAATTGTATGAGTTCCCTATAAATGTTGGAGATAAAACCCTTATCATTGATATCATTGGCACATATGGTCTCCCATGCAGTGGGCTTTCTTGTTTTGTTGGTGGTTTCCTTTGCTGTCCAAAAGCTTTTTATTTTGAAGTAGTCCCATTTATTTATTTTTTCTTTAGTTTCCATTGCCTGAGGAGCTGTGTTGGTGAAGAAGTTCCTTCTGCATATGTTGGAGATTTGGCTGCCTGTGGATTCCTCTAGTATTTTTATGGTTTCTTGTCTTATGCTGAAGTCCTTTATCCACTTTGAGTTTATTTTTGTGTATGGTGTAAATTGGTGGTCTAGTTTCTTTTTTTTTTTTTTTGCATGTTTCTGTCCAATTTTTACAACACCATTTGTTGAAGAGACTGTCTTGACTCCATTATATATTCATGTCTCCTTGGTCAAATATTAATTGAGCATAATGATTTGGGTCAATTTCTGGGTTCTCTATCCTATTCCATTGATCTATGTGTCTGTTTTGTGCCAGTACTAGGTAGTTTTGAGAACAGTGGCTTTGTAATACAGCTTAAAATCTGGCATTGAGGTCCCACCTACTTTGTTCTTCTTTCTAAGGATTGCCGCAGATATTCGGGGTCTTTTTTTATTCCAGGTAAATTTTTGGAAAGTTCATTCTAGATCTGTGAAGTATGCCTTTGGTATTTTCATGGGAATTGCATTGAATTTATAAATTGCTTTGGGTAGAATGGACATTTTGATGATATTGATTCTCCCAATCCATGAACATGGTATGTTCTTCCATCTGTTTATGTCTTCCTCTATCTCTATTTACTGTTGTGTAGTTTTCTGGGTATAGGTCTTTTACTTCCTTGGTTAAGTTTATTCCTAGGTATCTTTTTTAAAATATATATTTTTTACTTTTTACAGAGAGAAAGGGAGAGGGATAGAGAGCTAGAAACATCAATGAGAGATGAGAGAGAAACATTGACCAGCTGCCTCCTGCACACCTCCCACTGAGTATGTGCCCGCAACCAAGGTATATGCCCTGACTGGAATCGAACCTGGGACATTTCAGTCCATAGGCCAATCGATGCTCTATTCACCAAGCCAACCCATTTTGGCTATTCCTAGGTATCTTAATTTTTTTGGAGAGATGGTAAATGGGATTGCTGTTTTAGTTTCTCTTTCTGTAAGTTCATTATTGGTATATAGAAATGCCAAAGATTTCTTGGTGTTAATTTTGTATCCTGCTACATTGCTGAATTCATTTATTAAGTTTAATAATTTTTTGATAGAGTCTTTAGGGTTTTCTATGTACAGTATCATGTCATCTGCAAATAAGGATAGTTTTACTTCTTCTTTTTCTATTTGGATGCCTTTTATTTCTTTTTCTTGTCTGATAACAATGGCTAATACTTCTATCACTATGTTAAATAGGAGTGGTGCGGGTAGGTATCCCTGTCTTGTTCCTGTTTTTAGGGAAAATAGTTTTAGTTTTTGCTCATTGAGTATGATGTTGGCTGTGTGTTTGTCATATATGGCTTTTATTATGTTGAGGTATGATCCTTCTATTCCCACCTTGCTGAGAGTTTTTATTAAGAAAGGGGTATTTTTTCAAATGCTCTTTCTGCATCAATTGATATGACTGTGTGATTTTTATCCCTCAATTTGTTTATGTGACGTATCACGTTTATTGATTTGAGGATATTGTACCATCCTTGCATCCCTGGGATAAATCCTACTTGGTCATGGTGTATGATCTTTCTGACGTACTGCTGGATTTGATTTGCTAGAATTTTGTTGAGGATTTTGGCATCTATGTTCATGAGAGACATTGGCCTATAATTCTCTTTGTGTTATCTTTATAGGGTTTTGGTATTAGGGTGATGCTAGCTGTAAAGAAGGAGTTTGGAAGTGTTCCTTCCTCTTAAATTTTCTGGAATAATCTGAGAAGAATGCGTTTTAGTTCTTCTATGAATGTTTGGTAAAATTCCACTGTGAAGCAGACTGGCCCTGGGTTTTTGTTTGCTGGAAGCTTTTTGATGACTGCTTTAATTTCTTCCATAGTTATCAGTGTGTTGAGATTTTTAGTATCTTCCTGTGTGAGTTTTGGAAGGTTGTGTTTTTCAAGGCATCTGTCCATTTCTTCTAGGTTTTTAAATGTGTTAGAATAGAGTTATTCATAATATTTTTTAACAATCCTTTGTATTTCTGTGGGGTCTGTAGTTATTTCCACTCTTTCATTTCTGATTTTGTATATTTGGGTCTTCTCTCTTTGCTTCTTGGTGAGCTTGGCTAGAGGTTCATCAATTTTGTTTATTCTTTCGAAGAACCAGCTCTTAGTTTTTTTTTTATTTTTTTGGTATCTTTTTTTTTTTTTTTTTTTTTTTTTTTTTTTTTTTTTTTTTTTTTTTTTTTTTTTTTTTTTTTTTGAGGTAGGCCTGTAGAACTATAAACTTCCCTCTCAGCACTGGTTTCATTGTGTCCCATAGCATTTGCATTGTTGTGTTTTTATTGTCATTAGTCTTCAGAATATTTTTAATCTCTTCTTTGATCTCATTTATAACCCAATCATTGTTTAGTAACATGCTATTCCACTTCCAAGTGTTTGACTTTTTTGGAATGTTTTTATTGTAGTTTATTTCTAATCTTATGCTATTGTGGAGAGAAAATGCTTGATGATTTCAATCTTTTTTAATTTGGGGAGACTTTGCTTGTGACACAACATGTGGTCTATTTTTGAGAATGTCCCGTGTGCACTTGAGAAGAATGTATATTCTGTAGCTTTGGGGTGAAATGCTCTGAAGATGTCAATTAGGTCCATCTGATCTAGTGAGTTATTTAGAATTGCTGTTTCTTTGCTGATTTTTTGTTTAGAGGATTTGTCCAGAAATGTCAATGATGTATTAAAATCCCCTAGTATGATTGTATTGTTGTCAATCTCTCCCTTGATATCCTCCAGAAGTTTTTTTATGTATTTAGGGGCTCCTTTATCAGGTGCTTATATGTTTACCAGAGTTATATCTTCTTGATGAATTGCTCCTTTTAGTATTATGTAGTGGTCTTCCTTATCTCTTGTTATAGCCTTTACTCTGAGGTTTATTTTATCAGATATATGTATTGCTACCCCAGCTTTTTTCTCGTTTCTATTTGCCTGAAAAATGTTTTTCCATCCCTTCACTCTCAGACTTTGTGAATCCTTTTCTCTGAGGTTGGTCTCTTATAGACAGCAAATGTATGGGTCCTGTTTTCTTAACCATTCAGCTACCCAATCTCTTTTGATTGATGCATTTAACCTATTTACATTTAATGATATTATTGACAAGTTCATGTTTGTTGTCATATTTTTCCTTTCTCTTTCTCCTTTTTTACTGCATTCCCTTTAGCGTTCCTTGCATTATTGGGTTGGTAGTGATAAACTCTCTTAGCCCTTTCTTCTCTGTAAAGCTCCTGATTCCACCTTCAATTTTGAATTATAACCTTGCTGGGTATGGTATTCTTGGGTTTAGTCCCTTGCTTTGCATCACTTTATATATTTCATTCCATTCCCTTCTGGCCTGGTGTGTTTCTGTTGAGAGTCAGTTGATATTCAAATAGAAGATCCCTTGTAGGTAACTTTCTGTCTCTCTCTGGCAGCCTTTAAGATTCTTACTTTGTCGTTAGTATTCGCCAATTTTATTATGATGTGTCTTGGTGTAGGTTTTTTGGGACTCAGTGTACTTCTTGGACTTTCATATTTTTTTCCTTGCCAATATCAGGGAAATTTTCTGTCAATATTTCTTTAAATAGGTTTTCGATTCCTTGCTTTTCTTCACTCCTTCTGGTATCCCAATTAAATGTATGTTGTTTCGTTTTTTGTTGTCCCAAAGCTCCCCTAGGCTCTCTTCTTGTTTTTTAAGTCTTTTTTTTCAGTTGTTGCTGTGTTTTTTTCTACCTTGATTTCTAATTCGCTGATGTAGTCCTCAGCCTCTTCTAGTCTACTGTGTAGGCCTTCCATTGTGTTCCTTATTGCAGCTATGTCATTCTTCATCTCCTCTTGGTTTCATTTCATGTTGATGACATTCTCATTCAGCTCCTTATAGTTCTCATTGAGTTGTGTGATGTTGTCGTTGAGTTGTGTGTATTTGTCAACATCCTTAAAACCATTACTCTGAATTCTTTCTCTGAAAGGCTGCTCACTTCAATTTCATCTAACTCCCTTTCTGGTGATTCCTTTTTTTCTTTCCTTTGGGGATTGCTTTTACATCTTCTTATGTTTTTCTGTAATGTTTTAATTGTAGATCCAATTGCTTTACTATCCAAATTTTTTTTGGGGGGGGAGCAGGGGAGATGGTGCTACTGGTGTATTCTCTCAGTTCTCTTGTGTTTGTTAATTTATTGTAGTTTCCTACTTGAGCTATTTGGGTTCTCTTTATGTAGATCTGTGAGCTTGAGCAGCACAACTGTGATATCTAGAAGTCGTCAGCCATGGAGAGGAGTGTTCCTGTTTTTGCTGTTTTGCACCCTTAATTGAGATCACATGTGCCCAGTGGGGATACACAGTGGTACCAAGGACCTGTCTGTCAGGGTGATGTGTTTTGGGGCCTATACCCTGGAGAGGAGTGGCTGTGGTGTCCAGAGTTAAAAAATCACACCCATGGAGGCTCCCAATGGCTCCCAGTTACTGTTTAGGGGGTGAACCATCAGAAATGTGCTGCTGAAAACTCACCTTGGGTGGTGGCCTTGAGGGCACACTGCAAATGCAGGTGACCAGGGAGGTTCACAAGTCAGATAGGAGGGCACGCCACAGATGGGGCGACCCTGACAAGCAAACACAAGAACTAGGGTGCTTCGCAAACTGGCTCGAAGGCATGCCACAGACTGGGGAACCATGGTGAGCAGTTGACATGGGAGTTCTGCAGGCGGGGACTAGTGTGTAGCTGTAGCTGAAACAAATGGAACAGCTGAAACCGTGGTGTAAGCACATGGTGCGCATACACTTGGTGACCTGTGCATACTTGGTGACCCAGGAGATTGCAAGCCCGGACCTGTATGTGGCCCCTGCTGCAGCTGCACTGATGTTGCTGGGGATGAGGAGGTTGCACTCATTGCTTTGGAGGTGGAGGTCCCAGGGTCCGCAGGAATGCAGGGTCTGCGAGTCTGGGGGACTCTAGCTGGAGTGGATGTTGGGTTGCAGTGCAGCTCCAATGCCTGACTGGCTGGTGGTATTGGTGAGTTCCCAAAGAAAGGCCGTTTTCCCCTTCAAGATGGTGTGGGCTCGGTGCCCGATTCCTGCAGTCTGGGGAGTGAAAGCCCAATGGCAGTCTCTCCCTGTCGAAGAGAGCCTGGACTGCCAGCCCCCACTGCTCCTGTGAGATACAACTGTCCCTCACTCAATCACACACCCAACACACACACCCATCCACTCTCCTTTTGTCCCCTCATTCACTTCCTCTTCCTCACCTCCGTCCTGCCAGCCGCCACCCACTCTACAATGGACTTTTGAGTATTGATATTGTACCCTGCAATTTGTTTATTGGCTCTAACAGTGTGTGTGTGTGTGTGTGTGTGTGTGTGTGTGTGTTTATTATTTAGCATTTCCCTTATGTAAAATCATTTATTCTGTGACTAGAGGAAGTTTTACTTCTTTTTTAAGCCAGATAGCCTTTTTTTTTCCTTCTTGATAAATTGATCTAGCTGAATTTCCAATGCAGTGCTGAAGAGCAATGGTGAAAGCAGACATCCCTGTCTTGATCCTTATCATAGGAGGAAAGCTTTCAGAAAGATGTTAAGTGTGGGTTTTTCCAAAAACTTCCCTTTTCTCTAAGAAAATTGTCTTCTACTTCTAGTTTTTTTTTTTTTAAGTATTGTTGTCATGAAAGAATTTTGGGTTCCTTCAAATGTTTTTTTCTGCACTGAATGCAATGATCATGTGGGGTTTCTTTCCCTTCATTCTATTAGTATAATTGTGAGATAATAAAAACTACATATACTTCTTTACCCTTAATACCTGGCATAGAGTTCCCAAAATCCTAACAATTCTATAAATGATGAGAGAATCCAAGATGGCGGCATAGGTAAACACCTACACTGCTGCCTCGCACAACAATTTCAAAACTACAACTAAAAGACAGAACGGATATCATCCAGAACCACAGGAAAGCTGGCTGAGTGGAAGTTCTACAGCTAGAGGGAAAGAGAGGGGCTCACAGAGACCCAGAGGAGCCGCAAAAAGCTGAGGTACGGAGACGCGCGCGCTGGGAGAGCGGGTGCCGGACTACCTGGCTGGCTTTCTCTGGTGGGAGGGAAACGGAGACCCCCAACGGCATTGAACCCCTTATCCTACGACACTAAACCCCAGATCCAGCCGAAACTCATACGGGGGGAGTTTGGACTGTGAAAAGGAAGAGGTACACGGAAATTTAGGGGAGTCACAAAAGATCAAAGGGCTGGTGGCGGCGCACACAGCACTGCTCGGAGGACAGATTGCTGATTGGGCCGCTGGCTTTCCCTACTGGGCAGGAGACAGACTCTCCCAACTGCTCCACTTCTGAGTCCACTGGGTCCCTGTTTCGGGCGAAACCCTGGAGACCTAGACTCGTGTGGTCCTGAGGCGCAGGGGAGCTGGAAAGGCAGCGGTCTGGAGGCACTGCGGGTGCGTGCGCACAAGGACCGCTCCAGCCATTGCCCAGTCATGTGAGACTTGGGGGCCGTGGAGGGCGGGGCCGACTGGAAGGCAAGGCGGTCCCTTAAGCCCTGAGACTCCACCCATCCCAAGCTCAACAGAGGCTTCTGTGTTTTTGCAAGCCTGCTATCATAAGGCTGAATCCAACACAGAAGTTCTCCCAGCATAGTGAAAATGCTGAGACAAGGGAAGGGATCACAAAGAAAAGGAATGGAGGAAAAAAAAGACAGGATATCGAGTTCAAAACCACGTTTATAAGGTTTTTCAAGAATATCATAGAAAAGTTGGGTAAAATTGGCGAGACCCAAGAGGAGATGAAAAAGAACCAACTAGAGATGGAACTAGAAATTAAACATATACTGACTGAAGTAAAAAATATTGTACAGAGTCCTAACAGCAGACTAGAGAAAGGCAAGAGTCAAGTCAAAAATTTGGAATATAAAGAAGCAGAAAACACTCAACTGGAAAAGAATCCAAAAATGTGAACATAATATAAGGAGCCTCTGGGACAGCTTCAAGCGTACCAACATCAGAATTGTGGGGGTGCCAGAAGAAGAGAGAGAGCAAGATACTGAAAACCTATTTGAAGAAATAATGACTGAAAATTTCCCCCACCTGGTAAAAGAAATAGACTTACAAGTCCAGGAAGCACACAGAACCCCAAACAAAAGGAATCCAAAGAGGACCACACCAAGACACATCATAATTAAAATGCCAAGAGCGAAAGACAAAGAGAGAATATTAAAAGCAGCAAGAGAAAAACAGTTCATTACCTACAAGGGAGCACCCATACAAATGTCAGCTGATTTCTCAACAGAAACGATACAGGCCAGATGGGAGTGGCAAGAAATATTCAACGTGATGAATAGCAAGAACCTACAACCAATAATAATCTATCCAGCAAAGCTATCATTCAGAATTGAAGGGCAGATAAAGAGCTTCACAGATAAGAAAAATCTAAAGGAGTTAATCAACTCCAAACCAGTATTATATGAAATGCTGAAAGGTACTCTTTAAGAAGAGGAAGAAGAAAAAGGTAAAAGCCTAAAAATTATGAACAACAAATACATATCTATCAACAAGTGAATCTAAAAATTAAGTGAATTAAAAATTTGATCAACAGAATAAACTGGTGAATATAATAGAATCAGGAGCACAGAAAGGGAGTGGACTGAAAATTCTCAGGGGGAAAGGGGTGAGGGGTGTACAGGGAGAGACTGGACAAAAATCATACACCTATGGATGAGATCAATGGGAGGGAGCTAAGGGCAGAGGGAGGGGTGGGAGCTGGGTGGAGGGGTGCTATGGAGGGGAAAAAAGAGAAGCAAATGTAATAATCTGAATAATAAAGATTTAATTAAAAATAAAAAAAATAAAAAAAATTCTATAAATGATAAAAACAGTAAGAGCATCACTTGTTCCAATATTTGTCCTTGGCCTCATCCTTCACATGGGGCTCCTAAACCCATTGTAAATATCTAAGCTATAGAAACACTACAAGCATCTTTTTTTCTAATGAGGCCAATTCTCTCTGCACCCCTGGATGACTCCTGGATAGGAAAGAAGTGGGTCACCAAGAAAAACACACACACAACAGGCCACAATTAGAAGCTTGGAATTTTCAGCTCCACCCCAATCCTCCAGAGAGCGGGAAAGAACTGGAAATAAAGTTAATACTTGAGTGTTTTATACACCAAAATGTACCATTAGTGTACTTTGAGGCAATATAGTATTATTCTTAGAGTTCTATCATGCCTGATAATTTATAATTTATTAGAGGCCCAGTGCACAAATTCATGCACCAGTGAGATTTCTCAGCCTGGCCTGCGGGATAGGGCTGAAACTGGCTCTCAGACATCACCTGAGGGGTCCCAGATTGCCAAGATTGGGGCCAAGGAGAGACGCAGGAGATTGGCCAGTTGGGGAAGGGTCATGGTAGGGCTCCAGGGCATGTCTGGCCCATCTCGCTCAGTCCCAGTCGGCCAGACCCCAGCAGCAAGTTAACCTACCAGTTGGAGTGTCTACCCTCTGGTGGTCAGTGAACATCATAGCAAGCAGTTGAGCAGCCTCAGCATTCATTAGCATATTACACTTTGACTGGTTGAATGGATGACTGGATGACCAGAAACATAGCATATTAGGCTTTTGTTATATAAGATTTTTAAAAAACGATGTCTGCCTGAAAGTTCCCTTTTAAGATCTCAGAAATAAAATAGAAGCAGGGTTTCTTATGAGAGTTTTTCTGGTCTGGCTCAGAAAAATCTTTGCTTCTTTCCATTACTTTTTGATCTGGCTCTTAATGCCAGTCTTCATTCTTCCATATCTGCTTATTGAATACTTACTCTGCCCCAGACACTTTTCTGGAATCTGAAAATGGATAGATAAAAGAACAAGCCAATGTCTCAAAACACCTAAATCTAGACACTTAAATAAACATGACATAAGATGTTAAGGTCTTTATAGAGACCAGATGTTGAGACATCAAAATAGACATTTAGAAAGCTATTAGAAATGGTAGGAAGAGAGAAAATGTCAGGGGAGACTTTCTGAAGGCTGTGATGTATGAGCTGAGTTTTGAAGAAGGTGAGGCTGGAGAGTCTGGGAGTAGGTAAAACAGGAGAGAGTTGAACCTATCGAAGTCTCGAGGTCTCAGAACTTCACATTGAGGCAGAGACTGTAGGGCAGGTTAGAAAACAGTGGGGCAGGGTGTATTTTAATTACATCTCAGCTTTTAAATAATCATCTTGGATAATTTAAGCATAGTCTGCCATTCAACTCCTAGGAGCTATTTTCCTGTTTTGAATTTTAAGTTTTTTTTCTTACTTCTAAAGCAATACATATATACTGAGTGGCCAGATTATTATGATCTCTGAACACATAATAATCTGGCCACTCAGTGTATATCCTATATAATAAAAGGCTAATATGCAAGTTGTCCTCTTAACCAGAAGTTCAACTAGCAGGCAGATTGGCTAACTGCCCTTGTCCCCTCCCCCTGGCCAGGCTGGTTGGACCCTACCCATGCACAAATTTATGCACCAGGCCTCTAATATATATATACTGAGTGGCCAAATTATTATGATCTCTGACTATATATGTATATATACATACATACATATATATATGTGTGTGTGTGTGTATATATATATATATATATATATACACACACACACTGAGTGGCCAGATTATTATGTGTTCAGAGATCATAATAATCTGGTCACTTAGTATATATGTTAGGAAATGAAAACTATACAAATAAGCAAGATGAGAATTATACCACCAATAAGCCTGCTACAAAACCTCTCTTAACAATTTATAAGTCCTCTGGATTTTTACATACATATTTTTCTTTAATAAAAATGCTATTAAAATTCTAAATATTGCTTTGTAACCTGCTCTTTTGTTCGGTTAGTATTTTAGGAATATATGTTACATTTTACTTCACATTCTTCTGTATTATTTATAATATATGAATAGTAGCATTTCTTGTATTTCTTTAGTTACATTAAAATGTATTAAATATGCATATGATGGTTTAAATTTATTTGAATATTGGACATTTCAATTGGTTTCAATATTTTGCTGTTAGAAATAGCATTTAGATTAACATTCTTGCTCATACTCTTAATTATTTCCCTGAGTCCATATCAATAGCTTTATTAAATTTCAATCTTAAGATAAAAATATTATAAGATTATCATACCAAGAATAATTAGAAGGCTGTGTAAAACCATACATAACCCTCCTCAATTAATCATTATTACTTGTTAGTATCCCAAATGGTAACCTTCTTACATCTCAGAGTATTTAATTATTCAAATCTACCATTTGAAAATGAATTGAACTCATGAGAAGTTAAAGAGCAGAGTTTGGTTCAATTTAACAGACAATGGGGCCTCCATGTACTAGGGAAAGAAAAAGGGAACTCCTTAGGGAGCTTAGCTCAGGCTTAGGAGGCAAATCACTTTTGCAATAAGTGATGTTGTCCCGAGCCAGCTCAGCCAGATTCAGTGAGCCTGAGAGGGTGTGGTGAAGGATTGAGAAAAGACAGACAGGAGAATAAAAGCTGGGTCTGGGTGGGACGCTGACCTATCGGATGGAGAGCTAACGATAGTGCCACAGCCTGTAAGCAGAATCTTTATTTGATAGCCACATTCCATGAGGCAAAGTAAGGGCATGGTTACAACATTCTCCTGGGTTTTGAATCTACTCAATTGCATGCACTTGAACTCTATCAAGCCCACATCACTCAGGAATGTTGGACATGTGTTTAGATGATAGGTTCAAGCTTATAACTATAGCTGTTAGGTATAATTGTGCTGAGAAGGCTCTGCCCTCCAAGCTAAGACTTGCACATGCCATGAAAGGACTATGCCCTCTCATTAGTCCGAGGTTTGAACCTGCCCAAGCGTTGTAGCCGCTCTCCACATGGTCTAAGAAAAGTTTGCATAAGATTCAGAGGGCATTCAGAGGAAGGCCATGCAGTTCAGCATGGCAAGTGGGATAGGAAGAGGTGAGGACACTTCCTGGATAAGATGCCATACATGGAGTGACCTACAATTTGTGTTGCCGTAAAGAGCAATCAAATAACAGCTACATTGGGGGGTTTGGAATGTGGCAAGTGGTTAAGCTAAATGGTACCTAAAATGCTTTCTATATTAGAGTTCTCCAGAGAAACAGACCAATAGGATAAATATATATACATAAAAATAGATTTATTATGAGGAATTGGATCACATGTATAGAGATTGAGAAGTCCTATTATCTGCTGTCTGAAAACTAGAGGTTCAGGTAACCTGGTGGTATAGTTTCAGTCCATTTCTGGAGGCCTAAGACCAAAGGAGCCAATGTCTAAAGACAGCAGAAGATAGATATCTTAGTTTAATCAGAGAGCAAGTTCATTCTTCCTTTGCATTTTCAGGCCTCAATTGGATGATGCCCAGCCACATAGGTGAGGGTGATCTTCTTCACTTAGGCTACCAATTCAAAAGCTAATCTCTTCCAGAAATACCCTTTCAGACATACCCAGAAATTATGTTGCCATGGTTTTGTTAAATTAACATTTTCTAAAAGGAGCATCAGATGCGAGCCTGGGTTTAACAACAGAGCACGGGAGAAATAGCACAAGAGAAACTGATACAGAGAAGTTTGCTACTCAGAGATTCTGGAGGCTGTACATGCATGGCGCAAGGGGCCATACAGAGATGTCAAAATAGAGTATGAGAGAGAGAGAGAGAGAGAGAGAGAGAGAGAGAGAGAGAGAGAGAGAGAGAGAGAGAACAAACTTAGGGTTTGTAGGTGGAGTGCTTTGGGGTTCTTGGGCTAGAGCTAAATTGGTCAATTAAACCAAAAGATGGTTTTGGTAAGCCCCATAAGAGTCTTATATAAGAGGTGCATAAGACATATAGGCAGAGGGAGGAAGGAGAAACTGTCAGTCTTATGACTTTACAGGCCGCTTTCTAAGGCATGTGCTTTTATGAAAGTCCAGTGTCTGTTTAAGTTCTCTGAGTTCTGCATGATTGAACAAAATGAGTTCTGAGGCAATACCATGAGTAGATTAGTTAAACTCTCAACAAATGTTTTACCAGCTGTCTGGGGTTCCCTAAGCCCAGTTAAGTTGACATAAAATTATCATTTCTTCCAATGTTGCGAATTTATACTTTCTAAATAATAAACAACTTGATATAAGCTTTCACTTGCATCATGTAATTTAATCCTCACAATGTCCCTGCAGGAGAATAGATGCTATTTCCATTTTTACAGAGAAATAACTAAAGCTTACACCTGTCATGGATAGGGGACTTGAGATCCAAACCTGTCTCTTTTAATCCAAACCATAGGACATGTCACTGCATCATATGATTCCTTAACATAAGGTGTTTCCTTAGCTGCAATATTTTCCTTTTTGGTTTGCTCATCCCTTAAGGACAAAAGGAATAAATGTTCATGGAGACCCTAATATATGCAAACTTTATGTTAGGTGTTTTTTTTTAATTATCCTATTTAATTCTCATAATAACTGCATGAAAGACACAGAAAAATTGGTCTCACTTGCTCAAGTTAAGTAATGTGGTAAAAGATGTAACTAAACATCAAATACCACATGTGAATTGCAATATGGCTCAGGTCTTTGGTGTACTTTCCCACTTCCCTCTGAGCCATGTCAAAGTAGTTATGGATAGAGTAGTAGTCCATGATTGTAAATAATTCTATTATATTAAGACCCAGTGCATGAAATTCATGAAATTCATGCACTGGGGGCAAGGAGGTATCCCTCAGCCCAGCCTGTACCGTATTCCAGCTTGGGACCCCTAGTGGATGTCCGACTTCCAGCTCAGGCCCAATCCCCAGGACCTGCTTGCTCCTTACCACTTGTCTCACTACTCCTTAGCAGCAAGCTTTCTGCTCAGCTGCTCCTTAGCGGCAAGCTCCTTACCATTCAGCTGCTTCTTAGTGTTGCTGTGGAGGCAGGAGAGGCTTCTGGCTGAGTGGCATTCCTCCTGTATTGAGCATCTGTTCCTGGGTGGTCAGTGCATGTCATAGCAACTGGTCATTTGCTTTTCGGTCGCTTTGCATATTAGCCTTTTATTATATAGGATTATATAGGATGACTGTGACTTCAGCTGCCTGAAAAACCCACCCAGATTAGGAAGTTCTTGGGTTGCTCTCACTCTTGCCTGTTGCCCACTCTACTCATTACAGCATTTATTCTGTAGAGGTATGTAAGATTTAAAGCATAATTGTCGTGGGCCTCCAACTGGGCCAAATTAATAAAGTCCTCTGGTCTGAAGCCCCAAGTACTAGTGTGAACAGCTCTCCTTCTTTTCTGTTTAACTGTTAAATGTCAGGCTGAGATTTCTTATAAGTGGGAAAGAAGAGTTGGATGTCAAAACAGACGAAGATAGAGAAGGGTAGAAGACATCAGAAAGCCAGCAGTATAGCATAGTTAAGCTCCAGGTTTTGAATCATATGAGCAAATGTCACCATTATTTGGATCAACATTTTATTCTCTGTTTTCTTCTTGGTATATAGATAGCTGCTTCAGGTCACAAAATACATTCAATGAAATGAAACATAGATAATTACTAAGACAGAAAAAATGAAAGTTCAACATAAACTATTTTATTCCAGTGAAATGTTTGGCCGAACTCATAAAAATAGTAATGATACCATTCTTGAACATCCACACTGAAATAATCAGATTATTCAAAAAAAAAAAATAAATAAATAAAGGCATACTGAGTGAAAGAGCCTAGGGAGTGGAATGAAAACTGACATGGTAATTTTGGAGAATTTGGGTCAAACAGAGTTAGAATAAGTTTTTAAAGACAATATTCTAAGAGAGTAAAAGGCTGATAAACAGCACTTGTATTTTTAGAAAAATAGAGTAAATTGAGGAATTTAAAAGTAAAGAGAAACAAATTCAAGTAAGGTAGGAAACCCCATATCGTTCTCACTATTTATCAATAAAAAGAAAACAAATTAACATAAGAAATCAGAAGTCAATAAGATTTTATGGGAATATAAAGTTGGTATTATGAAAGCAAAGTCCATTTCTTTGCTGTAGGAAACTCCAGGATGAATGCTAACTAACTACAGATATTAGATCTTCTAAAGCCGTATTTTGGTGTGTCTTTTTGTTTTGTGTTTTTGTTTGTTTGTTTGATTTTTGCTTGTTTGTTTGTACCTTGAATGCTGGGTCTTTCGGGAAGTCAGCACTGTTCCCCAGTTCTGGTGGGTGGGCTGAGGTTAGATATTAGAGTTGATCCTTTAATTCAGTGGTTCTCAACCTGTGGGTCACGACCCCTTTGGGGGTCTAATGACCCTTTCACAGGGGTCGCCTAAGACCATCGGAAAATGCAGACATTTACATCACGGTACATAAGAGTAGCAAAATTTCATGGCTGGGGGTCACCACCACATGAGGAACTGTATGCAAGGGTTGCGGCCTAAGGAAGGTTGAGAACCACTGCTTTAATTTATGCACTGATTTTCCGAGTGAAAAACAAAGATTGTGAGAACATGTGTTAGAATTTTAGCTCTGAGAGATGGGTACATAATATAAAATTGACTACAATAATTTGAGTCAACCTGAAAATTCCTAGTTTCATATATATATATCATATATATATATATATATATATATATATATATCCTATTTAGAGATTTCTGGTGGGATCACAGATTTGGGATTGGTTCTTTTCACCAAGCCGATTAATTAAAAAGTACATAATACAAAGTTAATTAAGCAGTAAGATATTATAACATTTTTATTTCATTAATTTTTCAAAGTATGAATAATAACTACACATTCAACACCAGAAATAAACATTTTCCACTGGCTGCTGAAAAACAATGGAAATAATTCCAGTCAGGGTAGTAGCTTACTGTTGGCTGACCTATCTCTGAAGTAATTTACTGATTCCAGGTGACTTTTACATTGTGGAGTTAGGTTAAGTTTGATTAGAAACAGATACAATTAGAGTTGGGAATTCAAATATGTATTATATGTCTCCTCACAATCATAAATAAGTTTATCATGTTTTTTTTTTCTTTTTCTTTTTAGGCTCATGCCAAAATCTGGCATCTCTATAATACTACTTTTCGTCCAATTCAGGGGGGCCAGGTGTCCATTGCCCTAAGTTCCCACTGGATCAATCCTCGAAGAATGACAGACCACAACATCAAAGAATGTCAAAAATCTCTTGACTTTGTCCTAGGCTGGTTTGCCAAACCCATATTTATTGATGGTGACTATCCTGAAAGCATGAAGAATAATCTTTCATCTCTTCTGCCTGCTTTTACTGAACCTGAGAAAAAGTTCATCAAAGGCACAGCTGACTTTTTTGCTCTTTCTTTTGGACCAACCTTGAGTTTTCAACTATTGGATCCTAGCATGAAGTTCCGCCAATTAGAATCTCCCAGCCTAAGGCAACTGCTTTCCTGGATTGACCTTGAATATAACCATCCTCAAATATTTATTGTGGAAAACAGCTGGTTTGTCTCAGGGACCACCAAGAGGGACGATGCCAAATATATGTATTACCTTAAAAAATTTATAATGGAAACTTTAAAAGGTAGGATTTGGGATAAAATTTGAATTCTTGCCAAAATCCACTAGTAAAACAATCTTTAAGATGATCTGTAATAAACTATGTGAATTTATAGTTTTTAATTGTAATGTAGAAATTCATTTTGGCAATAATAAGAATACATCTATGTAATACCTTTCTCATTTGGGGCCTTAAGAAACTTAAATAATTTTTAAACCCATTTTGTAAATCAAAAACTGTGTTATAATATATGAAATTACTTAACTTTTGTAGTTATTACTATAGATTTTTATATTACATTAAGAATTAAGTAAATCCCAGAGTATCTAGCTCCCCTTAAATGTTTTTGCATTCTTATTGATTGTACTGAGTGAAAAGCTTAAAACATTTTTTTTAAATTGATTTCAGAGAGGAAGGGAGAGGGAGAGAGAGAAAGAAACATCAATGATGAGAGAGAATCATTGATCGGCTGCCTCTGCCCACCCCTACTGGGGATTAAGCCGGCAACGTGGGCATGTGCCCTTGATTGGAATTGAATTTGGGACCCTTCAGTCTGTAGACCGACACTCTATCCACTGAGCCAAACTGGGTAGGGCCTGAATAAACACTTTTTAAAGAAAAAATAATACCAACATTTTCTGGAGGAAACAGTAAGTAATTCATGCTTTTAAAAACTTTCTGTATTTTATTGCATCAGGCACAATGTAGGATAGAAAGGGGAACATCATCCCCGGCCCAAAGAGCACCCACTGGAAATAAATAGAAATAAAAAGTTACTGGAGATAAGCTATTTGTGAAAACATTTATTTATAGAGTTATCTAGGTTTGATTAGATTCTTTTGTAGGTTATTGCTACAATTAAACACACTACATAATTTATTCCTTACATGGTAAAACCCTCAGATCTCTTGTCCTCTCTTTCCTTTTGCAGCCATCAGGCTGGATGGGGTGGACATCATTGGGTACACAGCGTGGTCCCTCATGGATGGCTTCGAGTGGCACAGAGGCTACAGCATCAGGCGTGGACTCTTCTATGTTGACTTTTTGAGCCAGGATAAGAAATTGTTGCCAAAGTCTTCAGCTTTGTTCTACCAACAGCTGATAGAGAAAAATGGCTTCCCTCCTTTACCTGAAAATCAACCCTTAGAAGGGACATTTCCCTGTGACTTTGCTTGGGGAATTGTTGACAGCTACATTCAAGTAAGTCAGTTGGCAAAATTAGTCAACAGTCTCACAAGCCCTGTCATTAGTAAGTATAACCTCCTTATTAGGTTGTCATGTACATTGTTCTTTGGACCAAACATAGCTCCTTAAGAGGATTTTTTGAATGCAGTATCCTTCTTTCCAAAAATCTTCCTAGCTTCACCTTGCACTTTAAATCAGCTCACAAAGGGGAACAAATAAAAAACATATAATATTTAAGATCTGATAAGATAAAATACTCTTTTTTAACTCAGCAATTTTAAAATCGTTTTAAAGCAATCGAGTTCTTCTCTGTTACTTTCATAAATGAAAAGTAATACAGAACTCCAAATTATCTGATGTCTCAGTGGAGCTGCTAAAACTGAGACAGGCAGAGCCCTCCCGAGAGATTGTGGATCCCACAATCTTGCTAAAATATGTAAAGAATGGAAACTCTTGCTCAAAATCATTTTGAACAATAGACATTGAAATGGTAAGGAAGTTTTATAATGGTCAACCAATATTTATTGAGTACTTGCTATGTAGTTAGTTTTTAATATTATTGTAATTTTAAAATATTTTAATTTGCTTACTGAAATTAAAAATTAAGGTTTAATTTAATTTTTCTTTAATTTTAAAGAAATTTGTTTTCTGGAGTATAAATGAATAGTAAGCACTTATTGGATGCTTAGCATATACACATATGCTACAATGTTTGAGGGGAGCATACAATAAGATAAGTAAGATATGATCCCTGCCTTGAAAGGAGTTTTGAGCGAAAATGATGAGTACATAAATAATATATCATATTCAGAGAGTAGAATATAAAAAATAGGCAAAGTTCAGTATCTAAAGACAAGCAATGGGATTAAGCATATTGAATGCTTCTAACCAATTCACTGGTACTGTAATGGAGGAAAATTAACTTTTTCTCAGTTCTTCTGAGTTCTTAACTAAGATCCTTGTAACAAAAGTCAGATTAACAAGAGAAGAACAAACAGAAGTTTATTAACATGTATACCTCATATATACATTGGAGATAGTGAAAAATTAATTAACTCCAGCCGTGGCTTAGAATTCAGGCTTAAATACCAATGTTAATAGGGGAAGGGGAGAGGGGATATAGGTCTCTTAATGAAAAGTAAACGATTTTTAGAAAACATAACTGAGCCCTTTAAGAATAGATGGGAACTGTGATAGCTTGTGACAAAGTTTGTCTGAATATGTTATTGATTTCTAGTCTCTTCTGTGACAAGAGTCAGTCTTCCCTGGTTGATGAAACTCTGGGGAGGGGATTTATGACCTTCATTTCCTGTTGGAGGATTCATCTTCAGGCAGATAAAGGAAGTGCTGAGGAAGTCTCTCCGCAGGGACTTAATGTTTTTCAAGTGCCTGCAGTTCAAAATAATCAATACACTAAAGGGGCATATTTTTGGGTGTCATGTTCTCTTACCCTTTAGTTCAAAAGTATTTGGAAGAATGTTTGGATCTGAGGAAAGTCCTTCTAGTTGAAATGGGTTGGTCTTTTTTTGTAAATATCAAATTATAATCTTTTATTTATAAGAAAATATATCAATCCTATACTAAATACATTTTTTTATTGCGGGTTTGTATTACTGTTATGTCTTTTTCAGACATTCAGTTAGTTGTAGGGGCAGTCTCAGAAGTAAAACAGCAAATCTTCTCAGCTCCACCCCCTCAGTGGGGTGTTTTCTAGCTTCCTTCCTCTCTACTACCTCATTCTATTGAATTTACAACCTCCCTATTCTAATTACCTTCCTGCAAGGGGGATAGATGTAGAATATAAATGAGACGTGAAGGGGCAGGAGTGGTGCAAGTGAGAGAGGAGAGAAGGAAAGGGACAAGGGAGGAAGGTAGACTCACAGTTCCTCCCTCTTCCTCCCCTTTAATAACGGAGCTAAGGGATATGGTCCCTGGCTTTTGTTCCATCTCTTGACCTACTGTCATGCCTTGCTTGTTCACTACTGGGTCCTACACCCCTTGTCATTGAAGGCTTATGCTCCTCTCAGATCTCTAATGGTAGCCTGAGCCTCTCAGTTCAGTCTTTTATGGAGAGATATCTCCACCAGCCTCTCTGTGCAGACAGTGTGAGCTCAGAGACATTGGGAGCCCTTTCACTCTCCTCATTCCTTACCAACAGGGATGTGTTTACTTAGGGCCTGGTAAAGAGTGAGAAAGTCTTAAGAATATATCTTATTTCCTCAAAAGGGAAGAGAAATACCTAATCAGCTGCAACAAGCATGACAGTGAGGAGGAACAGAGATTGGCAAAGAACCGCTTTTTCTATTCCTAGAAGCATATGTTAAAGAATTTGATCTAATGCCAGCCACTTATCAGCCATGGATCTTTCTTCTCAGGTCAGCAGCTTATGGTCCCTACTCCTCCACCTAGAAGAGCTCCCCAGTGCTCTCCTATGCAGCATCAGCCCAACAAAAACTTAAGTCACTTTCAACCCCACAGTAGACTTGAAGTACAAAAGCTCTTTCATGGGAAAAAGCTGAAATTGCTATTTTATTTTATTTTATTTACTTATTTATTTATTTATTTGTTTGTTTGTTTATATTTATTTGTTTATTTATTTATTTCACCATGAGCTGTGCATTATTTTCGTAGTGCCCTTCCCAAGCTGGCTTCTTAATTGAGGAAGTAAAATAAGGTTTTTGTTAGGGCAGTTCAGAGGAATGTGGGAGTATGTTTTAATTTACTCTATCCCTTTATTACATTATATTAAAGCCCTGAGAAGTGACTTTTAAACCATTGAAATTTATCTTTTCCTTCTGTCTAGCATTTCAAAATTCTAATATTAATGAGGCATACATTTTACTTGAAAAACTTAAAAAATCATTAAGCATATAACCTGTCTAAAATCTGACCTTAGACTTATTCATATGGATTGTCATTGTGTTTGGACCAAATTTTCCATAAATACTAATTTTCATAGTAAATTAGGTATGGAACACTCTATATTCTGGTAATATATGACTTCTTCAGCAGTGGTTATGTTAGAAGAAAGTTTCTTCTATAACATACAAAACACATACTGTGAACCCTTTCCTTCTGATTCAGCTTTATTTTATTTTTTATTAAAAAAACTAGAGGCCCAGTGCACTGGTAGGGCTCGAGCAGCTGCTAAACAGGTACTCCCTTCCTTCCCCTGGCTGCCTGCCATCACTGCAGCCTGGGGTCTCCGTCCCTTTCCTACACCAGTCCCCGGTCAAACTCTCAGGTCAAACTCCCAGAAGAACTCCAGGTGGAGGGGACAATTTGCATACTATGCTTTTATTATATAGGATAAGTCAACTAATTTAAATGAGATTAGATATAATTTTGCCTAAATTCTATCATTTCTAAAGGTTCTGTATTTTTTTATTTGTTTGTTTATTTACTTATTTAAAAATCTTTATTGTTGAGAGTACTATAGATGTCCCCCTTTTTAATCCCTATTTCCCTCCTTGACTTGTGTTTCCACCCACCCTAGGCTTTCACCACCCTATTGTATGTGTTTATAGGCAAGATATATATGCATATAAGTTCTTTGGTTAATATTACCCCCCTGACACTTTCCTCTGAGATTAATCAGTCTGTTCCATGTTTCCATGCTTCTGGTTCCATTTTATTGATCATTTTATTTACTTTTATTAATGTATTATATGTATACATATATTGCCATTGCCCCCGCCTCTCCCAGGCATACTTTAACTGCCCAGGGTCTTGTGTTCATTGGTTATGCTTATATGCGTGCATACAAGTCCTTTGCTTGATTTCTTATCTACGTCACCTCTCCCTAATCTTTTGTTGTAATTTGACAGTATGTTTAATGCTTTACTGCCTCTGTATCTTTTTGTTCATTGGTTTATAATGTTCCATAAATGACTGAGATCATGTGGTTTTTCTCCTTCATTGACTGGCTTATTTCACTTAGCATAATGCTCTCCAGTTCCATCCAATATGCTGCAAATGGTAAAAATTCCTTTTTTTAAAAAATTGCAGCATAAAATTCCCTGTGTAGATGTACCATAGTTTTCTGATCCACTCATCTGCTGATGGGCACCTATGCTGTTTCCAAAGTGTAGCTATTATAAATTGTGTCGCTATGAACATAGGGGTGCATAAATCCTTTCTGATTGGTGTTTCTAGTTTCTTAGGATATATTCCTAGGAGTGGGATTGTTGGGTCAAATGGGAGATCCATTTTTAGTTTTTTGAGGAAACTCCATACTGTTCTCCACAATGGCTGCACCAGTCTGCATTTCACCAGCAGTGCACCAGGTTTCCTTTTTCTCTGCATTCTCGCCAACACTTGTCATGAGTTGATTTGTTGATGATTGCCATTCTGGCAGATGTGAGATGGTATAACATTGTCGTTTTGATTTGCATCTCTCAGATAATTAGCAACTTTGAGCATGTTTTCATGTCTCTTGGCCTTCCTTCTGTCGTCTTTCAAAAAGGTTCTATTTAGGTCCATTGCCCATTTTTTTATTGGATCATTTATCTTTCTTTTATTAACTTGTATAAGTTGCCTGTAGATGTTGGAGATTAAACCTTTGTCAGTGATAACATTTGCAAATATGTTCTCACATACAGTGGTCTTTCTTATTGTTTTGTTGATGGTTTTTTTGTTGTGAATAAGCTTTTTATTTTGATGTAGTCTCATTGGTTTATTTTCTCTTTAGCTTCTATTGCCCTTTGGGCAGTATCAGTGAAGAAGTTCTTTTGGCATATATCTGAGATTGTGCTTCCTTTGGATTCCTCTAGTATTTTTATGGTTTCCCATCTTATGTTTAAGTCCTGTATCCATTTGGAGTTTATTTTTGTGTATGGTGTAAGTTGATGGTGATGGTATGGTTTCATTTTTATACATGTATCTGTCCACTTTTCCCAACACCATTTATTGAAGAGGCTGTCTTGACTTCATTGTATGTTCATGCTTCCTTTGTCAAATATTAATTTAACATAGTGGTTTGAGTAGATCTCTGGATTCTCTATTCTATTCCATTGGTCTATGTGTCTGTTCTTGTGCCAGTACCAGGCTGTTATGAGAACAGTTGCTTTGTAGTATAGCTTGAAATCAGGTATTGAGATCACACCGACTTTGTTCTTCTTCTCAGGATTGCTGTGGCTATTCGGGGTCTTTTTCTGTTCCAGATGAATCTTTAGAGAGTTCTTCCTAGGTTTGTGAAATATGTTGTTGGTACTTTAATAGGTAGTGCATTGAATCTATAGATTGCTATGGGTAGTATGGACATTTTAAT
Source organism: Lasiurus borealis (assembly GCA_004026805.1). Taxonomy (NCBI): domain Eukaryota; kingdom Metazoa; phylum Chordata; class Mammalia; order Chiroptera; family Vespertilionidae; genus Lasiurus; species Lasiurus borealis. Next base: position 2,893 of record PVJN01026967.1, on the reverse strand, counting down.
GATGTTGATTTTCCCAATCTATGAGCATGGTATGCTCTTCCATTTGTTTACTTTTGCCTCCATCTCTTTTTTTTAGTGTCCTGTAGTTTTCAGCATATAGGTCTTTTACCTCCTTAGTTAGGTTTATTTATAGGTATTTTAATATTTTTGGTGAAATGGTAAATGAGATTGCTGTTTTAGTCTCTCTTTCTGTAATTTCATATTAGTGTATAGAAATGCCATAGATTTCTTGGCATTAATTTTGTATCCTGCTACATGGCTGAATTCATTTATTAAGCCTATTTGTTTTTGGATTGAGTCCTTCGGGTTTTTTATCTACAGTATCATGTCATCTGCAAATAAGGACAGCTTTACTTCTTCTTTTCCAATTTGGATGCCTTTTATTTCTTCTTCTTGTCTAATTGTAATGGCTAATACTTCCAGAACTATGTCAAATAGGAGTAGTGAGAGTGGGCATCCCTGTCTTGTTCCTGTTCTTAGGGAAAATGGTTTTAGATTTTGCCCATTGAATATGATGTTAGTTGTGGGTTTATCACATATGGCATTTTGATGTCAAAGTATGATCCTTCCATTGCCACCTTGCTGAAAGTTTTTATCAAGAAAGGGTGTTGATTTTCAGCAACCTGGATGGAACTGGAGAGCCTTATGGTTAGTGAAATAAGCCAGTCTATGAAGGAGAAGCACCACATGATCTCACTCATTTGTGGATAATAAAGAACATTGTAAACTGATGAACAAAAGGATAGATACAGAGGCAGTAAAGCATTAAACAGACTGTCAAATTATAGCAGGAAGATTAAGGAGAGGTAGGATAGATAAGAGATCAATCAAAGGACTTGTATGCATGCATATAAGCATAACCAATGAACATAGACACTGGGGGATTGGGTTATGCCTGGGAAGGAGGGTGGGGCAATGGGGAGATATGTATACATGTAACATAATAAAAAAAAGTATATAAAAAAAAAAAGGGTGTTGGATTATGTCAAATGCCTTTTGTCCATCAATTTATATGACCATGTGATTTTTATCTCTCAATTTGTTTATGTGATGTATGATGTTTATTGATTTGTGTATATTGTATCATCCTTGCATTCCTGGGACAAATCCAACTTGGTCACGGTGTATGATCTTTCTATGTACTGCTGGATCTGATTTGCTAGAAATTTGTTGAGGATTTTGGCATCTATGTTCATGAGAGATATTGGCCTGTAATTCTCTTTTGTTGTGTTGTCTTTATCAGGTTTTGATATTAGGGTAATGCTGGATTCATAGAAGGTGTTTGGAAGTGTTCCATCTTCCTGAATATTTTTTTTCTTTTATTTATTTATTTATTTATTTATTTATTTATTTATTAAATTTTTTACTTAATTTTTTATACATGTCTCCCCTTGCCCCCCTTACCCTCCCAGGCATACCCCCCCCCAGTGTCTATGTTCATTGGTTATGCTTATATGCATGCATACAAGTCCTTTGATTGATCTCTTATCTACCTCACCTAACTTTAATCTTCCGGCTGTAATTTCACAGTCTGTTTGAAGCTTTACTGCCTCTGTATCTATCCTTTTGTACATCAGTTTATAATGTTCTTTATTATCCACCAATGAGTGAGATCATGTGGTGTTTCTCCTTCATTGACTGGCTTATTTCACTAAGCATAAGGCTCTCCAGTTCCATCCAGGTTGCTGCAAATGGTGAGAATTCCTTCTTTTTAATGGCAGCATAGAATTCCATTGTGTAGATGTACCACAGTTTTCTGATCCACTCATCTGCTGACGGGCACCTAGGCTGTTTCCAAATTGTAGCTAATGTAAATTGTGCTGCTATGAACATAGGGTGCATAAATCCTTTTTGATTGGTGTTTGTGATTTCTTAGGATAAATTCCTAAGAGTGGGATTACAGGGTCAAATGGGAGATCCATTTTTAGTTTTTTGAGGAAACTCCATACTGTTCTCCACAGTGGCTGCACCAGTCTGCATTCCCATCAACAGTGCACAAGGGTTCCTTTTTCTCCGCATCCTCGCCAACACTTGTCGTTTGTTGATTTGTTGATGATTGCCACTCTGACAGGTGTAAGATGCTATCACATTGTCGTTTTGATTTGCATCTCTCGGATGATTAATGATTTTGAACATGTTTTCATGTGTCTCTTCCCTTCCTTCTGTCATCTTTCGAAAAGGTTCTATTTAGGTCCATTGCCCATTTTTTTATTGGATCGTTCATCTTCCTTTTATTAAGTTGTATAAGTTGGCTGTAGATTTTGGAGATTAAACCTTTATCAGTGATAACATTTGCAAATATGTTCTCCCATACAGTGATCTTTCTTGCTGTTTTGTTGATGGTTTCTTTTGCTGTGCAAAAGCTTTTTATTTTGATGTAATCCCATTTGTTCATTTTTTCTTTATCTTCCATTGCCTTTGGAGCAGTATCAGTGAACAAGTTCTTTCGGCATATATCTGAGATTGTGTTGCCTGTGGATTCCTCTAGTATTTTTATGGTTTCCCTTCTAATCTTTAAGTCCTGTATCCATTTGGAGTTTATTTTTGTATTTGGTGTAAATTTGGTGGTCCAGTTTCATTTTTTTGCATGTATCTGTCCAATTTTCCCAACACCATTTATTGAAGAGGCTATCTTGGCTCTATTGAGTGTTCATGCCCCCTTTGTCAAATATTAGTTGAGCATAGTGGTTTGGGTGGATATCTGGGTTCTCTATTCTATTCCATTGGTCTATATGTCTGTTCTTGTGCCAGTACCAGGCTGTTTTGAGTCAGTTGCTTTGTAGTATAGCTTGAAATCTGGTATTGAGATCCCACCTACTTTATTCTTCTTTCTCAGAATTGCTGTAGCTAATCGTGGTCTTTTTTGTTCCAGATGAATCTATGAAGAGTTCTT
>PVJN01026966.1:0-28531 GCA_004026805.1 Lasiurus borealis | reverse complement strand
GCCTTTATTTCTGACCTGGAATCGAACCAAATGAGTGACGAGGGAGGGAAAGCATCTTCCCCTGCCCCCGGAGCAACCGTGGGGACGGCTGCGGTGTGAGCAGCACACAGTGGAAAGCAGCACAAGAGACACTCCTGTTCTCAGCCCGGAGGCCGCCCGCACACAGGGTTCTCACGTTCTCGCAGCCCTTCACTCCGCACGGCACCGGGCCGGCTGCCGCCTTCCTCCTTCCTCCTCCTACACACCCCTCGTTCCCAGGCTCCGAAAAGGAAGCTGGCAGGGTTTGGAGCCTCTGAGGCTGAGAACCTGCGGGCCAGGAGAGGTGACCCCTGAAGGCGTCCAGAGGTACCAGTGTGTGGGGGACAGGAGTTTATAAAACCCCAGGAAGACAGTCTCTTTTAATGCAGTTGCTTTCATCTCCTCAGATTCTGACCATGCCCTTCACGGTGAACTGGGGGTACCTCGCTGTCCACACACTGGGAGGGCGGCCCTCCTGGGTGTCAGCTTATTCTAAAATCTCCATTCCCAATGCACCTGGAGGAGTCCCTCGGGGAGGTCCTGGTATGTATGTCCCCACTTCCCCCTCAGGAGAGTAGACCCCGCAATGTTAAGTAAAAGACTCGTGTCCTGAGCCCCTTTGTTCGGAGCCCCTTGCTGGGTTTGGCCAGCCTGGCCGCAGTTTCGGAGCAGAGGCTGGGGAGGGCCAAATTGCTCAAGCTGTTGGGGTCAGGAGTGAGCACCCGAGGCCCATGGGGGCGATGAGGTGGCGGGAAGCTGTGAGGAAGGAGGGGAGGCGGAAGTTGAGCCAGGGGAGGGGAGCAGGCAGTCAGGGGTTGGGGGGAGGTGAAGGATGGATGAGGGCCATCTGGTGGCCACCCCGCAGGGATGCCCCAGTGCCGCTGTCGGTTGTGTGCTGAGCAGCGCTTATCACTTTCTGACTCGCGCGTCTGCAGTGAAATTCTGCTCAGGGAGCAGCAGCCTGCTCCTCGTGGTTCTTGGGAGAAGAAATGCATCCTACATTTGGGTCCATTCCAAGGTAAAACTAAAGGGAACAGCTGCTGGAATCCAGCAGAAGCAGGAAACCAGAGCCACGCGATTGTAAGCCTGAGAAATAGCAGGAGTCTGGTGGATGGTGGGAAGTGGCGCCTGAGCCCCGTTATTTCCATCCCCCAGTGAGCTGGGAACCCCCAGTTAGGCCTGGGTCCCCCCATCACCTTCAGAACAGACTGTTTGCCCCCAGCTTCCTAGGCTAAAACAAGTCTGTTGTGTTTAGGTGAGAGGGTGGAGGTAAGGGGGCTTTATGATTGGTCACAGATAATTCTATGTGTTTCCACTCCCCTCCGCTGTGATTGGGTGAGGGTAAGCATGTGAGATTGTTCTGGCCAATGAGGCAGACTGAGCAATCTCCTGGGGGCTCTTGGGAAGGTCTTCCCTCTCTAATAAATGGAGATGGGGAGTTAGGGCATCTTTCCTTCCTGAGGTTCTGTTGGTGGTAGATCAGCCGAGCAGAGGCTGTAGCCATGAAGGTAGAGCTGTGCGGTTTCAGTGGGTACACGATCTATCCCGGACATAGCAGGAGCTATGCCAGGACTGACCGGAAGGTTTTCCAGTTTCTTAATGCAAAAGGCGAGTGGGCATTCCTTTCCAAGAGGAAGAAGCCTGAGCAAGTAAACTGGATGTCCTCTACAGAAGAAAGCACCAAAAGGTACAGTCAGAAGAAATTCCAAGGAAAAGAACCCACCGTGCAATCAGACTCTGGAGGGCCATCACTGGTGCACATCTTGTTGATGTAATAGCCCAGAGGAACCAGAAACCTGAAGTTAGGAAAGCTCAGCGAGAACAACCTATCAAGGCTGCTCAGGAAGCAAAAAAGGCTAAGCAAGCGACTCAAAATACAGCAATGGCTGCTCCTGAGGCTCCCACAAAGGCAGCACCTAAGCAAAAGATTGTGAAGACTTCTGCTCCCCATGTTGGCGGAAAATGCTAAGTTGGCAGATGAGATTTTAAAATAAAGACCTAATTATAATTTTAAAAAATATGAATAAAAAAATAACGAGAAAGAGTGGGGAGGGGAAGGTTTAGAATCAGGGTTAAAAGTGTGAACCTGCCTCTGATTAACTGCAATCTTGAGCAAGTTACTTGATCTTTCTGCCTCATGTTCCTCATCTGCAGGATTAAAATAATAGTGGTACCTTCCTCATAGGGTTGCTGTGAAGGTCAAATGAGTGAATTCACCTAAAATGTTTAGACAGTCCTGGCACCTAGTGAGCACCTGATACATGGTAGCTGTTATTATTTTTGTCTGTGGATAATGATACTTGGATCCATCTTCCAGCTATGAAGAAGGGACCCTCTACACAGAAGATGGGAAGGCAGAAAGAAGAAAAGAGTATTGGTTCAAAACTGTCTACCTCAAGACCTCCTAAGTTAATAATAATCTCCTTTGGCAAAGATCAAGTGTGCAGATAATAAAACTTCCAACTCTTAGGCAACTTGTAGTTGAGTATTGTTATTTGCAGCCCAAAGCATCCTAACCAATTAGTACATTAGTCTGTGGAACACTCATGTTTATTGATGAGAATACTTACCAAGGAGGCAGACTGTGGTGTTGATTGCTGATTTTTCTTAAATATTTAGTTTCTCCTTTCTTAAAATTAAAAAAAAAAACTGCAATATTTTAGCTGGCACATGCTGCCTAGCTAGAAACTGTATTTCTTTTCCCAGTAGGTGAAGCCATCTGCCCAAGTTGAAGCCAAGGGAATGTAAATAGAAGTGATGTGTGCTGCATTCAGGATCAGCCCCTAAAAGGAATGGACATGCCCTTCCTTCACTCTTCTCTCTTCTGACTGGTGGGAAGATAGCGAGAGCTGGAGCAGTCACCTTGGATCCAGAGCCATTTCGAGGGTGGGCAGAGTTATCCCACCAGCCCTGAACCACCTACTTCTGACCTCTTAATTCAAGAAAGAGAAACAATCTTGTTTTAAATCACTGTGTTTGGGTTTGCTCTCCTATTGTAGCTCTCTATGAGGCTACAGAGTATCAGATGGAATTAGTGGCACAGAAATACTGTTCTGTGGTTAGCATTATGACCCTACGGATCAGTTTATTGCTGCATAACAAAACACCCAAAATGGAGGACTTAAAACAATGACATTATTTCTTGTAATTCTGTGGGTTGGTTGCATTCTTACACTGGTTTTTCAAGGGTTTGTTTGTGCATCTGCATTCAGTTAGAGCAGTGGTCGGCAAACTCAGAGCCAAATATCAACAGGACAATGATTGACATTTCTTTTGAGAGCCAAATTTTTTAAACTTAAACTTCTTCTAACACCACTTCTTCAAAATAGACTTGCCCAGGCCGTCTGGTATTTTGTGGAAGAGCCACACTCAAGGAGCCAAAGAGCCGCATGTGGCTCACGAGCCAGTTTGCCAACCACTGAGTTAGAGGAAAAGCTGAGGGATGGGTTTAGCTGGGACAGTGAGGATGGCTGGGGCCTCCCTCTCCATGTAGTCCTTTATCTTCTAGGAAGATAGTCCAAGCTGGGTTCCATGAGAATTCTAAGAGGAAGTCTCAAAGCACAGCACTCATCATATCTCTGTTTATGTCATGGTTGTCGATACTCCACTGGCCAAAGCATGTCACATGGTCAAGCCAAGAATCAACATGGATGGGTGTAGATACCAGGAGACTTGATTCACTGAGTCATTTGGGTAACAATCAACCTCACCCTCTCATGCCCCATGAATTTTGGAAGCTTATTAAGGATAATTAGACATCCTAGTGCAATGCTCATTAGGCCCATCTGCACAGGGACTAATAACACCCTAGAAATGGGGATAATTGAAATTCATTCCTTTATTTTGTTATTTATCACCTAACTTCAAGGAAGTATTTCAGGTTATTTATGTAAATATAAAAGAGTATTGGAGAGGATCAGAACAGAAGGTGCATGTCCCATGGGCAGTACTCCTGCTAGGAGAGAGGCATGAGAATCTCCAGAAAGTGCTGGGACAAGATCAAATAAATGGTCAGCAGAAAGAGGAGGGGATGGGGGTGAAGAAGTGGCCTCCCAGAGAGTTCTACCGTCCTGTGGGGCTCAAACCAGGGGGATGAGACTACATCTGCAGCCCTCTAAGGTGGTGCTTCTCACCCTTTGCTGTGTGTTAGGATCACCTGTGGAGTGGGCTTAAATACAGAGTCCCAGCTCCAATCCCTAGAACCCGGATTTCTAACCAGCTTCCCAGAAGATTCTGAAGCAGGTAGCTGTTGAACCACATTTTGAAGTGACTTTGAAGCCCATAAGGTGGTGTAAGACTCCAGGCAGGGTATTCAGTGGGGAAGAATAAGCAAGAGGAAAGCTTCTTGAATAAGTGAGGAGCTTCTCATAGTCCCAAGGAGATTCTAGAATGAAGGGGATGCAATGTGATCTTGGAGCTCCCTAACATTTCAGTTACTTTTTTGCTGCATAGAACCGTTCGTTCTCTACCCTGAATAGATATCTTTTTGTGAGTATCTCAGCCATCAGCAATATTATTGGCTCTACGACCTGCCCCTCTTCCGTACTTCTTGCTGATTGGACCAGGGGTGGGCACCTGACTCCAGTTGGACCAATCAGATTCTCTCTGCCAGGAGATTGGAGGAGAGGCAGAGGGCTTTAGTATTAAATCCACTGATGGTTGTGCTCCATAGTGATAGGCCCTATCTAATGCTCTAAAGATTGCCTGATCCCTGTTCTTCCTGGGTCCTGGCTCTTCAGCTTCCCTCCATCCTGTGACACACTCTGGCAGTCTTCCAATATATTCTACTTTTGGCTGAATCAGCTTCAGCCCCTGGCTTCCAAAAGCACCTTAACTGCTACAGGCTAGCAGAGTGAGATGGGGTCAGAGTTAGTGGGTTTGACGTTGTCTCTATGATCCCAAACTGGATTGTCCTAGGACATGGGTACGTCTAGTCAGTTTTCTGAGGAAATCATGAGATGCCAGCCAGAGGCTGAAGGTGCTATTGGAAGAACTGTGGCAGCTTGGAAAACACATTTTGTGCTGTCGCTGGGCTTGCTGCTGAGATGCAGAAAGTGGGAGATCAGTGAGGAGCAAAGGGGAAGAGCTGATGGGAAATTAGTGGGTTCTGTACAGGGCATCATCTTACGCCTCTTCAGACAGAGCCCACCGTGGATGGAAGAGATAGATGCTTAAGATGACTTAAGTAGTTCTGGGAGAAGGGGGGGAACCTCAAGGTATGAGATTTACCTGAAGGCTGGTGTGGTAGCCAGCCTCCACTGTCCCCAGAAATCCCCACTTATATAGGCCCCTACCACATGAAATAGGGCGACCAACAGAATATGACAGGAGAGATGGTATGTGATTTTCAAGCCTCACTCTCCTGGATGGAGAAGCCAGCCGCCATGTTGTGAGGATGCAGCCCTCTGGAGAGGCCCATGAAGTGAGGCATTCAAGCCTCCTGCCAGCCATCTCTCTGTAAGAGACATGTTGACCACATTTCTTGAGGAACCCTGAGTCAGAACCACCAGCGGAGCTGCTCCTGGATTCTGATCCACAGAAGCTGTGGGAGAGAATAGGTATTTATTGTGGCTCAGTTTGGGGGTTGTCAGGGGCCTAGCCATAGGTAACTAACACAACTGAGGATGAGAATGTGCTGGACTTGGAAAATCTCCAGAAAGAAGTCACAAAAGGGATGACAGGGTAAGATTGTGCGGCTCAAACTCGCCTCAAGGGATCTCAGGCACCAAAGACACCCATGCAGACTCCCCTACCTTCTCCTATATAGGAGATCAGGGGCAGGATTCCCAAATCCTTGGAAAGAGCTGCTAACTTGCATGTCCTTTTAGGGTATGTCCTGCTTCATCATCCTGGGAGCCAAAAAATACTCACAGCTCCCCTGATACTCAAAATACAGTGGTACCTCGAGATACGAGTGCCCTAACATACGAGATTTTTGAGATACGAGCTGTTGAGCAAGCGATTTTTGCTTTGAAATACGAGCAACATTTGAGATAGGAGTAATCGCGCAGATCAGCCGGCTGCACACGACCCACCAGTTTACCACGACTCGAGGGTCTCATAGTTTCCCACGCCTTAAGGTTACGGGACGAATTAAACTCGTATCTCGAGGTACCACTGTACCAGGATTTCTGAGTGCGCACCATACTGATAGTCAAAAGTCCACCTTTTTTTCCCCCTAAGGTAAGTCCAAGCATCCCAGAGTGCCTGTCCATCCAAAGGAAGCCATCATGGTTAGTTTTTCCTAGTGAGGAAGAAGCCAGGAAATCTGGTCTTGACCACAGAGAGGACCCAGTTCTCAGCTGCACAGCCTTCCCCAAATCAGAAGTTCCAGCAGCTTCTCAGAGCATCTCTGAGGAAGTGTTGCCTTCCGCAAACACCCAGGGACCCGTCCCGAAGGAGTGGCTCAGGGGTGTCCCAATTTCTCAGAACAAGAAGTCCAGGCCGTTGGTACAATGCTGAGTCAGACTGCATGCTTCCCGGGAAAGGAAGGGAGACTCCAGGCGTGCTCATCGCGTGGGGACTTCGCCCGGCCTGTCTGGGCTTGCCGCTTCCCTCGGGGAAAGGTAGGCCTCTGAGGCTTCATGATTCTTCTCTTTTCTGCCTTCTAGTTTTCCACATGCTTCCCACTCCACCATCTCTACTTCATCCCCGCCACATCTCACTGCCTGAGGCCCAAGGGCCCACTTCCTAAATAGTCCCGCTCTTCTCTCTCAAAGATTCCTCTCTGGGGACATTTCTGATGGACTTGGCAACAGCATCGTGGTGACCTCTGTCCTCCTGATGTTACTTACAGTCATGGTGTGGGGCAGGGACCCTCACCCAACCTCACTCCTCATCTCCCATGATGGAAGGTTTTCTCCCACAATCCTGGGCCGAGCATGCAGAGAAGTGCCAAGAAGCCGGGGTAGGACCCTCCTGGGAACCTCCAGGAGGAGGCACCCTTGGGTGGCCCCACACCACAGCACCCACCACCACTCCAGTGTCCCAGTACAGACCTCCTGGGACCCTGCCTGCCAATCCCCATCCCTGGGCCAGCTGTCCCTATCCCAGAGCAGGAGTCTCAGCTGAATAGGGAAGTGAGGTCACTCCAGAGAACCTTGATACTGAATTGTCAGGGTTGGGGTTCAGTCTGTAGTTATTCCCACTACATTCTGGAGAACTTTTACAACTGGGAAGAGCTGGGGAGGTGCTTTTTTCTGCCGTGAGCCTCTGTGAGTGTGAAGACCAGAGAAATGGTGAGGTCTGGGTGGTACCCAGTCATCCTTGGGCCTCGGCATTGTCAGGGTGCAGCAAGAAGGATGGAGGTGCCGAGACCGGTTTGTCTCAGTGGATAGAGCGTCACCCTGTGGACAGGTTCGATTCCAGTCGGGGGCATGTGCCTTGCTTGCGGGCACATCTCCAGTGTGGGGTGTGCAGGAGGCGGCTGATTGATGTCTCTCTTTCATCGATGTTTCTGACTTTCTATCCCTCTCCCTTCCTCTTTGTGAAAAATCAATAAAATATATTTTTTAAAAAAAAAGATGGATGGAGGCATGGCCTTCCCGCACACATAGCCAGGATAACCCCAGAAGAGGAGGAGTCTGCGTTCCCACCTGGAAAATGGGAATAATGAGATTATAGCCAGATCAGGCATGGCTCAGTGTAGACCTATGAACCAGGAGGTCATGGTTCAATTCCCACTCAGGGCACATGCCCAAATTGTGGGCTCCATCCCAATTGGGAGGCGGAGTATGCAGGGGGCAGGCAATCGATTATTCTCCCCCCCCCCTCTCTCTCTCTCTCTTTCTCTCTTTCTTCTTCTTCTTCTTCTTCTTCTTCTTCTTCTTCTTCTTCTTCTTCTTCTTTCCTCTCTGAAACCAATAAAAATAAAAAAATTTTAAAAATAAGGTTATAGAAGTAATACCTTTATTCAACCTCTGATGAGGTGAATTTTCTAGTGTCACACTGGTAGCCAGGGCAGAGGTGGAGCGAGACCCTGAGATTTCAGAATTTAGACTGAGTCCTGACAGCAAAGGCAGGCAAACAAAGACAAGAACTGATTTTTTGACGCTCATACATCTGCTGGAGACCCTCAGGGACATGATTGATGGGACTGAATCGGTGAATGACTCCCAGTGAAATCACTCGGGGAAATGGCCTGGGAAATGGTGAAATCATAAAACCTAACTCCTAGAAGCCGGCAATGGTCAAAAATTGGGAGCTGCCCCTCAGCTTCCAGGCCCAGAATATCTCCTGGTGCTGCTGAGGCTTGCCTCAGCACCATCTGCTGGCAGGCACCGACTGGCCGGCTCCTACTAGAGAGAGCTAGGAGTCTTGTCACAAAGATGCTGGAGGAGATGATGCAAGAATGGGGAGTAGTCTCTCTGGGGGAACAGCATTTACCTGACTTATTCCAGGGGGTCCGACATGAAAACATAACAAAGCCTTGGAAAAGGAAAAAGAGAGTCCTGCTTTTGCCTTCAGAGGAAGGTTTTTCCCACTAGGCATCTGCTGCTGATGATTGATTCTTTAAAGGTGCGTGAGATTGATTACTACTTTGACTGACTTTATAATTCCATAGGAATAGGGGTAACTTGTTCAGAACAGATGATAGTGCAAGTGATTACTGTTCACAGCCGTGCAAAGGAATTTTGTCCAGAAGAGAATGTAAACACCTGCAGTCAAATTCTCATTTGAACTATTTTCAGCATCTTGCTGGCTCCTTGTCAGTGAATGAGCTAAAGAAAGTCTTTGACATGTTGTTTCCTTTTTATTTGTACGAAGGCCAAGATTTTGCCTTTCTTAAAAATATTTTTTATTGATTTTACAGAGAGAAAGGGAGAAGAATAGAGAGTTAGAAACGTTGATGAGGAACATTGATCTGGATCAGCTGCCTTCTGTATGCCCCCTACTGAGGATCGAGCCCCAAACCAAGGTATGTGCCCTTGACCAGAATCAAACCTAAGACCCTTCAGTCACCAGGCCGACACTCTATCCACTGAGCCAAACTGGTTAGGGCCCAGGATTTTTCCTTTTTAAAAATTATACTTGAGCCCAAATCGGTTTGGCTCAATGGATAGAGCGTCAGTCTATAGACTGAAAGGTCCCGGGTTCGATTGTGGTCAAGGGCATGTACCTTGGTTTCAGGCACATCCCCAGTGGGGGTGTGCAGGAGGCAGCTGATCGATGTTTCTCTCTCATTGATGTTTCTAACTCTCTATCCCTCTCCCTTCCTCCCTGTAAAAAATCAATAAAATATATTTTTTTAAATTACATCTTCCAAAAAAAAAGAAAAAAAAATTATACTTGAGCAGGTTCTTGTTTCCCAAGGAATCTACAAAGTCACACCTTCCTCCCCTTCTGCCCCCACCTGTCAGGTAGCACCAGCAAAAGCATTGTCTGGGTCCCCACTGTGCCCGGCACAGGTTTCAAGGACAAGCTGCCCTGCCAGCCTCCTCCTCCAGACTGCCAGCTCCCGGGCAGGGCCACTCTGCTTCTCTCTGGATCTGCAGAGCTCAGTTGAATGAATTTATGAACATCATTAGTTTGAACCACACCTCACTGCTGGTGAAAGGGCCTGGTATACGGGAAGCCAGGTGGGTCTACCTGGGATAGAACACTCCTGGGCCTCAGTTTACACACCTGTGAGATGAGGATAATATCTCGTATGTGTTGAACATACAGATGGGAAGGAAATGTTAAGTAACTACTGCATGTGTTCCATTTCTCTCTTTTAGTTTCTAGTCCTATCTCCCTACCTCCCACCCTCACCTCTCCCCTGCCCACCACCACCACCTCCTGGATACTACATGAAGGAACAGGGTCATTTCCGCACCCTGCCAGGCCCACAGGAAGTGTTGATTCATTCCCCCCGCCTGGCTCATGAATGAGAAGGGAAGGGAGGAGGCGGCCGAGGGGCCGCCAAGGGGCCCCTCATCAAGTGGACATGAAGCAGGACTTCCTTAGCACAAGTGCTGGGGGAGTTGAAGGGAAAGGCGGGTGTGCCTGGACACGAACAGGGAAACTCCAGGAGAACCCCAAAGGGAGAGAGAGGCTGGATTTCAAGTAGCTGCAAGTCCCCACCCCAACCCCAGCTCATCCCGAGCCACCGGAGTCCATCTGCTTCTCTGGCCCCCTAACAGTTTCATCAGCTAATGGTGACGCCCTGATAACTGGGATGCAGGCGTCACCTTGTGGCCATTGCTGAAACTGCCCACCCAGGCTGAGCAGAGACCCTGTGTTCCAGGTTCGGAGGCAACCAAGCCAACACTTTTCCAGCATTCCTGGTCTTCAGCCTCTTCGGCCTCATCTTTCCCTTCCCATTTATTGAGCACCGACTGTACTCCAGGCTCAGTGCTCAGCCCTTTTTAGGACGTTAGCATGCCTAATTCTTAGAACAGCTTTGAAAGGTAGGTACCACTTAATACCATCCTACAGATGGGGAAACGGAGGCACAGAGAGGTGAAGGCGTTTTCCGAGGTCCACACAGCCAGGAAGTTGACCAGAAGGGCTTCTTGCTGGACAGGAGAGGGACAGAGAGGGACAGAGAGGCAGGTGGCCCTTGGGACCTTTCAGCTCTCTTCCAATAGGTTTTTGGTGCCAGACCCTATATGGGGCACTGGTAGCGCCTGTAATCCTGTCTTGATCCCTACTAATCCCTGCACAGCGCCAACCGTCGTTTGTCTGGCCTGATTTACTTGTCAAGTGCCAGTCTCCCACTTCTTGGGCTTCCTGAGAGCAGGGACCTCGTCTGTTTTCTTCGCTGCTGTGTCTCCAGAGCTCTAACCTAATCTCAGAACACAGAATAGGTCCCAGTAAACATTCACGAATGTAATAATAAATCAATGAGCGATTCAAGATTTTAACAACAGGCCGAGACCGGTTTCACTCAGTGGATAGAGCATCGGCTTGTGGACTGAAAGGTCCCAGGTTCGATTCCGGCCGGGGGCATGTACCTTGCTTGCGGGCACATCTCCACTGTGGGGCGTGTAGGAGGCGGCTGATTGATGTCTCTCTCTCTCTCATCGATGTTTCTGACCTTCTATCTCTCTCCCTTCCTCTCTGTAAAAAATCAATAAAATATTTAAAAAAAAAAAAAAGATTTTAACAACAAACTAGTCCCTGCCGTGAAGGTGTTGACAGCCTAGTAAAGCTGATTGATAGCGGGCAACAGTGCCACCCTCATCTCCCCTGGGTGCTTTGCCAGAGGGAACTACAGGAGCTTTGGGAGCCCAAAGGAGGCATGCGACCTGGTCCGGGCCTCACGGCAGGCTTCCTGGGGAAGGAGGAGGCCGCAGAGGTGAGACTATACAAGAAGAGAGGGGAAAGACACTCCGGGCGCAGGCCACGTGAGCAAGCGCCTGGAGAGGAGAGCCTGAAGGGTGCACACACGAATGCTAAGCCTCAATGAGGAACGTAAAGGGGGGAAGAGAGGTTTGCAGGGAATTCCTCAAGTGAGCCATGGCAAACAAATCTCTCTCTTGACTGTGCCTCCGACTCCTCATCCACAAAATGGGAATAAGAATGGAATGAGAGTCGGCTCACCAGTTTGGCTCAGTGGATAGAGCGTCGGCCTGCGGACTGAAAGGTCCCAGGTTTGATTCCGGTCAAGGGCATGTACCTTGGTTGCGAGCACATCTCCAGTGGGGAGCATGCAGAAGGCAGCTGATCGATGTCTCTCTCTCATCAATGTTTCTAATTTTCTATCCCTCTCCCTTCCTCTCTGTAAAAAATCAATAAAATGTATTTAAAAAAAAAAGAATGGAATGAGACAGGGCCTGGCACACAGTAACTCTGAGGTCTCCCCACCACTAGATGAACGTCAGGGGGATGACCACCATGGGCCAGTATCAGGGTCCCAGAATCCGAGCGGAAAATGCTCTGAGACCCAGTGCTGGGGGGACCATGGCATCCAGCTGGTTTATGCCAGCACCTCTGAGATGGCAGCATCAGGGAGACCCCTTGGGGCCCAAGCATCGGACCCCCAGGAGATGAAGGAGCCAAGTCAGAAAACTGGGATGGTCCTCCCACGGAGGGCACAGGACGAAGGCTGAGACACAGCCAGTCATTCCTCCTTTCCTCCAACAAATGTTTATGAAGCAGCTCCTGTGTTCCAGCTGTTACAAGCCCTGAGGATGCAGCAAATAAACCAATACAGTGTGTGAGTTTGTGTGTGTGCATGTGTGTGGTGTATGAGACACTGAAAAGTCCTAGGGCTACAAAATTAAAGCTAGGAAGGGAAATGGGGAATGTGGTAATGGTTTGCAATTTTAAATAGGATGGTGCCAAGAGACCAGGGAGGTGGTAGGAGTAAGTCATGAGGATATCTGAGGGATCGATGTCTAGGCAAAGGGGAAGGCACGTGCAAATGCCGTGCGGCAAGACTGTGCCTGCTGTGGTTCAAGGAGCAGTGAAGAAACTGGGGGGAGGGGTGGAAGAGGGATGCCTGGAAGGAGGGAGCCATATGGCACAGGGTCTTATGGACACTGGGAAGCCCAAATGAGGACACAATGCATAGTGACAAAGGTGCGCCTTGGAGAGAAGCACGGAGCCGCTCATTAGACAACTTTAAACTTGTGTCTCATTACCCAACCACACCTCCCACAGGGCAGCATGAATTAATATTTTCTATAAATCCTGTAATTATCTTGTGAATAGCGCAATTACATTGCATTGTGTTTGTGTGTATGAAAAGCATTCATTGGTTAAGTGTAAACACTTAAAATATAACATGCATTATGCAACATTTTTTACTTTTTAAAAAAAATATTTTATTGATTTTTTTACAGAGAGGAAAGGAGAGAGATAGAAAGTCAGAAACATTGATGAGAGACATCGATCAGCCGCCTCCTGCACACCCCACAGTGGAGACGTGCCCGCAAGCAAGGTACATGCCCCCGACCGGAATCGAACCTGGGACCCTTCAGTCTGCAAGCCGACTCTCTATCCACTGAGCCAAACCGGTCTCGGCCACTTTTTACTTTTTTTTAATTAATAAACTGGAAGCCTTCACATTGGAAGCAGAGGAAACTGTTCTTGACCTCCAAGAGTTTCCTGGAGGCGGGTCCACACTCACACTCACCCACACCCTCGCATGCACACACTCGCACTCACTCCGCCTCGGGGTGGCACTGGGCCGATCCCTGCGTGTCTTCCACTACCTCTGCCTCACCTGAGCCAGCCCTTGACCATGTACAGAGAGCATCCTCATGGACCTTTGATACAAAATGGACCGAGATCAGCGTGTCCATTTGACAGATGGATACGCTGAGGCTCTGAGAGGACCTGCTCAAACTGGCTGGGGATGGAGCAGGGAGTCTGAAGAAGGCAAGATGGCTGTGGGGAAGATTTTAAAGTTTAAAGGTGAGGAGAAGAGCAGGAGAATTTCCTTGCTAACCCTCTGAAGGACCATGGCCTTAGACAGATCTGGGTTGGAGTCCCAGCCCCACCATTTATTAACCACTAGAGGCCCGACGCACAAAGTTTGTGTAAGGGACTTGCTCGGCCTTCCCACTGCTGTGGCCAGAAGGTCCTCTGGTCTAATTAGCATATTCCACTTTTATTATTATAGATGGGTAAATTCCTTGAACTCCCTGGACCTCAAATTTCCAAATCTCTACAACAGGAATAATGCCAGTACCTCGTGATTCTGTTGTGCAGATTAAAATGAGGTTGTATGGGCAAAACAGCTGCTGTTATTATTGTTATTTTCAGTCTTACCAAGTCCTGGGGTTAGAGGTGGGGTGGGACAGAGTGGGGAGGAGGCTGTTCAGACCACATCCCACCCAGCCAGAGTCATGTGCTGGAGGCCTCCTGCTGTGCAGACAGCAGTTACTGCACACCTGTCACAGTTCAACATTTCCATCCCCCCTGTTTATAGTTTGCAGAGTGCCGCCATTTATTCATTGGACATTTTTTGAGAGCCTGCTGGACAAACCAACACAGCGTCGGGTCCTGGGTATCTCCTGACACTGTCCCTGCACCCAGAGAGCAGCCACCAAGTAGTTAACCACACAAATAGGTACAGAGTTAGGAACTTGGTTAAGGGCTGGGAGAGAAAAACAGAGAGGGGCCCCAATTCAACCTGAGCAAACCTGCACAGAGCACCAAGGATAACTCTCACCCCCAAAGCCTGGGAGGGAGACCCTGGACCTCAGGGCAGGGCAGGCACTGGCCCCAGGGCACCGATGAGGTGGGGTGAAGGTCCGGGGAAGTCAGCATCCAGCTGACTCCTTCCCCACGACGCTGGCCCAGGGGGAGAGCCCTGCCGAAGGCGTGCCCCTAGAGTGAGGCCTGCAGGGGCCACCAGGAAAGCAAAAGGGACCTTCCTGGAATCCTAGCACCTTCATATCCGAGTTGCATCCCCTGAGGGGTGGGCCGCTGGCTCAGGCCCCTGGGGTCTGAAGGCCTACCCTTTGCACACAGCTGTTCCAAGCTGGGACTCTGGGGGGAGGGTTGCTCCCCAGAGGAGGATGGACCAGGCTGGCTTGGCCAGGTGTCCACCTTGCAGGCAGATGAGGCTAGGAGTACCCTGACTCTGAGTTGCATTTATTGAGCTGCTATTTGGTAATAATCAATCTGTGGGCTCTGTTTTGCTACCTGCAAAGCTCTTGCACAACCCCTGTCTCTCCTGATCCTCACCAGAAACCTGTCAGGAAAGGAAAGGCACTGGGCATGGAGCGGAAGACCAGGGCAGGTTCTACCAAGTGCCATATCGCTTTCATTCAGTCACTCAGCAAATGTTCACAAAGCAGCTACAGTGTGCAGGGCTCTCTACTAAGGGCAGTGAGCAAAGACAGACCAACCACCCTAGCCGGTTTGGCTCGGTGGAGAGAGCATAGGCCCTCTGACTAAAGCTTTCAGGGTTCCATTCTGGTCAAGGGCACCATTCCCCGCCCTTTTCCGGGCGAGTGCAGGAAGCAACCAATCATTGTGAGACACATCAATGTTTCTCTGTCTCTCCTCCCTTCCACTCTCTCTAAAAATAAGTGGACTGGGGAGAGATCAGTGGGGAGAAAAGGAGACAGATGCAATACTTTAATCAATAAAGAATTCAAATTTAAAAATAAATATGAATAAATGAAAAAAAAAACCTCAGGTAAGGATTAATAACAACAAAAAATTTAAAAAAATAAAATAAAACACAGACTAACCAAGGACTCTTCAAGCAGAAAGTAACCAGTTAATCCTATAAAAGCCAGGATTTCGACATCCTTCCGCTTCCTTCTCTCTCTTTCTCCGCCATCAAGGTGTGTGCGTTAGCTTCTCCTACAGTATGTCTTCCCACAAGACTTTCAGAATCAAGAGGTTCCTGGCCAAAAAACAAAAGCAGAATCGGCCCATTCCCCAATGGATTCAGATGAAAACTGGGCCTATGAGAAATCACACATGAGAGATGGCTCACATTTATACTGTTTCCAGATTGCCTACACCTTTAAATGATTGAAAAGATGTCTGGACAGTTGGGGCATTTTAATTGGAGAATTAATGGACTTGTGATTTTGCTCTGTTGATTTTTTTCCCCCTTGCAATAGTAGGATGGTTCAGTAATAAATGTGTGAGACCTTTTAAAAAATAAATAAATAAACAAACAAACAAACAAATAAATAAAAGCCAGGAGTTCGATTCACAGGCATTAACCATGTGGCATCTCTCCCTGTCACAGCCAATCCATATGTATGTCCTGTTGGCTCTACCCTGTCCGTCCCTAGTCCAACCACTTCTCGCTCAGACTTCAGCTAGACTTTCTGTGTCAAAATCCCAGTTCTGTCACTAACCAGCTGTGTAACCTTGGGTAAGCTCCTTAGCCTCTCTGTGCCCCTGTTTCCTCATCTGTACAATGGGTACCTATCCCTGAGGCTTCTCATGAAGTGTCAGCTGATGAACTGAAAAGTGTAAAGTGCTCAGAATAATGCCTGGCACAAAGTGAGAACTATACGGGGTGAGACAGAAATAGACTTATAGTTGTTCGTATGGAAAATAGTACAATAATTAATAAATAATACAAGAATTATCTGTGTTCTGTGTGCTCATAATTGTAGACCTACTTGTACATCACCCTGTATAAGTGTTTTATAAAATAAATAAATTAGCCGAGACCAGTTTGGCTCAGTGGATAGAGTGTCAGCCTGCGGACTGAAAGGTCCCAGGTTCGATTCCGGTCGGGGGCATGTACCTTGCTTGCGGGCACATCTCCAGTGTGGGGTGTACAGGAGGTGGTTGTTCGATGTCTCTCTCTCTCATCGATGTTTCTGACTTTCTATCCCTCTCCTTTCCTCTCTGTGAAAAATCAATAAAATATATATATATTTTAAAAATAAAATAAAATAAATAAATTATTGACTTCCATTTGAGAGTTTCCTGGGTGCTGAGAACTGTAGCAACTGCATTACTGTTCATCCCCACATTCCTCTATAAGCTAGTTCTTATAGTTCCCGTTTTACAGATGAAGAAACTGAGACCCACAAAGGTGAAGCCACTTGTCTGAGTTGACCTAGGCTGACTAGCAGCCCTCTGTACACACTACGCCATGTTGCTTTTCTCCTCCACAAAAGCGGGGGGATGGATGAGGCCTGCCTTGGACCTTCTCACTCACACTCACAGCTGAAGACCCCTCCAGTGTATAAAGCATCCGGGGCTTGTCAGAGTCTGGGAAGATTTCTCTAACAGCTCAGAGCTACAACCATCTCATTAAGCAATTAGCTCTGGGAGAGCCGAGGCAAGGAAGTGACTTCATTGGTCACTTGACACCACCCTGCTGCTGGGGCTGGAGGTAATGGGGATAATCATGGCAGTGGTGGTGATGACATTGATGGTGACCTTGTCACGTGATGGAAAAGATGAGAGCTCTGTCAGATCTTGATGTCGGTGGAGGAGGTGACGGGGCTGGTAATTGACTTGGTGCTGGTTAAGGTGATGGCTGATGGTGGTGGCAGATCCGAGCATTGCTGGAGAGGTGACGGCGGCAGTGATGACCCTGTGGCTGTGCTCTCAGCCTCCATCCCACCCTCCTAGACGGGAAGGTTGGAAAGCCAACAAATAGAGTTCCCTCCCTCGAAGTGTTTGCACGTGGAGCAGGCATATTAGATTCACTCAGGCCAAGATTGGGAGCTAAAGCGAGACTCGGTCATTTCTGTGCTTCATTTGTAAAATAGGGGCACAAGAGGACAGTACCTGCCACACAATAAGCACGATGTAAGTGTTGGTTGTTGCTGCTATTATTGTTTTTTAAAATTTCTTTCATCTTTTGCTTGCCCCCTTTTGCCTGTTTCTGCCCATGCTGGCAAGGCTGCAATACCAGGAGGTGTTTGTGCTGCCGCTCTCTGGTGTCAGGTGTCCAGCATTCTCTCCAGCTTCCGGTGTGGCCCAGAGGCAGGGGCAGTGGTGACAGCAGCTTCTTAAATGCCGCGCCCTGACCCCTGCATTGAAGCTTCTTGAATTCACAGCTCAGCTCCAGAGGCAGTGGCTCTCTTGCTGGGTCACTTGTGTAGAGTTCTAGGGGTCATTCCTGGCGGCGTGACTCCTTGAGCCTCTCCAACAATGGTCCTGTATTGAATACCTTCCTGCTAAAAACACCAAGAGGGGTTTCTGTTTCCTGCTCTAACCCCTGACAAATACAGTTTGGAGCCCGATGGTTAAAGCTGTTGGTGCTTCAGGTAACAACTATGGTGACACGGAAGATGACGGTGAGGATTATGGGGCTAGTTTGATGGATATTGGATGGTGGGACTGATGGAAATGGCGATAATACAATGTCTGGTGGAGGCAGGTGGTAACCAGAAGTCTTGAGTGCAGCAATAGAATCTGACTGTGGCTGACTTACGAAGAGCAAGGAGATATTGGGGAGCTCTGAGGTTGGTCACAAGGCCCAGAGATTCTGGCTCATATAAAGGGCAGGAACAAAGAAAGTGACAGCAATGGACAGACCAAACCCACTGCAAGACACCTGGACACGAGAGTCACCACCAGACACCACATTGATCACTGCTATCAAAAGCCACCTTTCTGAGCAAATTATAAACCTTCTGTCTTTGCATCAGTCACTCAAGAGTCAAAGCCCTGGGCTGAAGCCTCCACTTAGCAGAGCCCAGGTTGGGTGCCCCAGGTTGCGAGCCACAGTTTGCCGCTCTGTTGACGAATGAGTTTGCCAACCACTGCCTTAGGGAAAAACACTTTTAAAATTTTTTAATAATGTATTAATGTCTTTAACTTGAAGTCAAAACTTCTGGGTAAGGGTAATGCCTTACGTGGTCGGCAAACTCATTCGTCAACAGAGTGGCAAACCGCAGCTCAAGAGCCACATGTGGCTCTCGAGCCACAGTTTGCCGACCACTGTGCTAGCATGTAGGAGGAGGGGTCTGTGGTCCCTTCCAGCTTCAGCAGTAGGCAGTGGGGCTATGATGTCCAAAGGTTCACACCGTGGGGGCTTCTCCCTAAAAAGAAAGGGGATTTGAATGCAGGGCAGCCAGAAGCCAAGAGAAGCCCACACAGTAGGATGCCTGGTGGTGGTGATGGAATAAAGCTGAAAGAGAAGCTGCCTTCTTTATTAAAACCAACACAAGGTTGGGGGCAGCCAGACCTTTCAACCCTGGCAAGACCCAGAGTCCATGGCGGTCACCTAGGGACTTCTTCCGTCCCCACCACAAGCGCCCTGATAGGCACTGGTCCCTCTTTCACACTCTGGCCAAGAGCAGAGGGGATACTACTCCTTCCCTTTATAACCCAGTGTAGAGCAGGAACCTGACATTCAACCGAGATGATATCAGTGGCCCAGGGAGACCAAAGGGGAAAGAAGCACAGACATCTCTTCATTTATTCCATGTCCATGTATTTATTTGTTTTTTTCCATGTCCATGTATTTAGCACCAACCAGGTACCCATTAGAGCAGAGAATGAAAGCCCTACCCCATGGAGCTCACAATCTAGTGGGAAGACACTAACAGTAACACACAAGTAGACAAGGTAAGTGTGGGGCTGGAAACACAAGGAGGATGCGAAGGAGAGGGACTGGGGGATCCCCTTAAGAACAGATTTAGGGAAGCACTCTTCACGGTAAAGCTGGGAGGACCAGCAGTCAGCCACGCATGTGGAGTTTTGGGGTAGGTCGGGCTCCAAGTCCCTGCGGCAAGAACAAGCTTGTGGTGCAGAACAGTGGCCAGTGTTGCTGGAGCAGGAGGAGCCAGAGGTGAGAGGGAGAGATGAGGTTCAAGTCAGCTGGATAAGGAAGTGGCATTTTAGCCCTGGCTCGTTTGGCTCAGTGGATAGAGCAGACTAAAGGGTCCCAGATCCAATTCCAATCAAGGCACATGCCTGAGTTGCAGGCTTACTCCCCAGTATAGGGCCTGCAGGAGGCAGCTAGTCAATGATTCTCATCATTGATGTTTCTATCTCTCCCGCTCCCTTCTCCTCTGAAATTAATAAAAATATATATATTTTAGCCCTAGCTGGTTTGACTTAGTGGATAGAGTGTCGCCCTGTGGATTGAAGGGTCCTGTGTTCAATTCCAGTCAAGGGCCCATGCCTGGGTTATGGACTCGATCCCCAGTAGGGGGCGTGCACAGGGCAACTGATCAATGATTCTCACATTGATGTTTCTATCTCTCCCTCTCCCTTTCTCTCTGAAATAAATAAATATATATTTTAAAAATATTTTTAAAGCGGCATTTTATTGATAAGAGGAGGAACTTGTCCTCAGGCATGAGTCAAGAAGAAGATGGGCACAGTGTGGGCAGGTGTACAGATTCAGTGGTGGTAAGGTGAGGGGTCCCCCCACACTGGGTTCTTGTGTCCTCAGCTAGGTCATCACTGCAAGGGGGAAAGGGAATCCTTGGCCACTGAGAAGAGGCCAGTGGTAGCAACTGAAGCCTCCGTCATCACAATCACAAAGTCAACTACAGCCACGATCATAATCACCCTCACCTCACACCAGCAGACACAAGGACAGGATAGGAAAGACTCAAGGGCACCCTGACCCTGAGAGTTGGCAGGGTCCCAGTCCCTTCCTGTGGAAGGCAATGGGACTGCCCTGGGTTAGAGCTGGTGCTTAATCCCACCAGCCTGCGAGAGCCAAGTCTCCGAATCTCTTCAGATGTAGGTGGGCAACTTGAGACCAGCCGCAGTGGAGGGCTTTGGGCTGTTTTCCCAGTTCATCAGCATATGTCTGGACAGAGGCCTGGGCACTGGGAGACCTTGATCCCCACCACTTGCCTCTGTAAACTCCAGAGCCTGGAGCAGGGCCAATGGAAGGAGCCCCTGTGTGCATAGTTCTGGAGGGCAGGTCGTCCGGTGGGGGCATGCAGGGGAGATAGGAGGTCACATCCCCGAAAGACAACCTGATGGTAGACCAGGAACTCTGGGCATTAGCTTAGGGGCATCACCTTCACCAGAGACTCTGCAGTAGCCCAGGAGGAGTCTTAGGCCCGTGGCTCTCAGCCCAGCAGCCTGACACGCCTTGCTGAAGCTGGAATCCTGAGGTGGGTCTGTTCTGGGAGGGACCAAAGGCTGCTTCTCCCTGTTCCTGATCCCAGGATGAGCCCTGACCTTGGTCATAGACTGGTCTGAGCCTGGTGACAAAGATCTCCACCCAGGCCCAGAGAGAGCCCCACCCAGCTTCTGGGTCGGACCCTGATTGGGCCACAGGAAACACACTCTCACCTCCCGCTGTGCCTGACACAGGCCCCGGCTCAGCCCTAGAATCATGACAAACCCAACTCTTGAGCCCAAAGGGGAGCAGCCAGGAGCCGGCTTGGCTCAGCACCGTTGTTCGCCTCGACCGTTGGGGCTTGAGCTCTTGTCTGGAGAGCAAACCGTGAAAACAAAACCAAATTAAAGCCCATCATCCTCTCCTCCTCGATTTAGTGGTACATCGAGTCTTAGGAAATGAAGCCTGGAAGCAAAGGCTCTGTTCTAAGGCCCTAACCCCTGCCCGCCCCTGCTGGGCTTCCTGTTTGATTGGAAGATTCTTTCTTCCCTGAAACCCGCCCTCCCCACTCTCTCCGAGTAGCCTCCCGGTCCCCAGGAGGAGAGAGAGCTGTGAAAGCGCCAGGAACTTCATCTGAGAGCTCCTAGGAGGGGAAGGCTAGGACCTTATCTGGCTTATGGGCTGAGGCAGGACCCTTCTTCTCACTGGGTCTCCGTTTCCCCATTTATAAAGTCTTGTGCCACTTTACGATGGGGTACATTCTGAGAAATGGGTGGTTAGGCAATTGCGTTGTGCGAACACCATAGAGTGCACTTACACAAACCTAGATGCTATAGTCCACTGCATATAGTCTAGCCCAGTGGTCGGCAAACTGCAGCTCGAGAGCCACAGTTTGCTGCTCTGTTGACTAATGAGTTTGCTGACCACTGGTCTAGCCTATTGCTCTGTAGGGAAGGAAAAATAATTTTCCTTCTATGCTTCTGGTTTCTTGGCTGAGATATCCTGTAATAAGAGACAGATTGACACGAGAAAAACAAAAGTTTACTAATATGTGTACCTCCTGTATACATGGGAGGAATCCAGGAAAATTCAGTAACTGGCCCAAATGGCTGAAGCCACCACCTTGAATATTATTTTCAGCTGAAGACAAAAGGTGTTGAGGATGGAGAGAGCTCTGGGCAGGTACCAGAAAAAGCACAGTAAGGTTATTGTGCAGGTTCAGTCTTGGCCTTCTGAATTGATAAGAGTTACTAGAGGTAAGGTCACCCCCTCCCCACCCCCACTTCCAGGTACAGCAAGGGAGACACAAATGGGTATTTTCCTAACGAAAGTAAAATACCTTACGGAGTGTATAACCTCTACTTGGTCTTCAGAACTTCTCCCTGTCTGTTCTCCTTAAAATTAAGCAGCCTAAAGTAATCCTATGCCAAAGAGACATGTTTGAGGATGACAAATTCTGTTTCCCTACAGCTCTTAGGCTACAAACCTGTATAACATGTTACTGGGACTGAACACTGAAGGCAATTATAACACAATGGTGAGTATTTGTGTAATGCGTTCCCCTGCAAAGTCAGCATGCTACGAGGCTAGGACGTCACTAAGCAGTATGAAATGTTCAGCTCCATTATAATCTGATGGGACGACCATCAAATGTGTATGTGGTCCAGGGCTGACCCAACCTCATTCTTTGGTGCACAACTATATAGTGAGAGATTCAGCCTTCCAGCGCTGATATTCAAAGTGTGATGGCCTCTGCGCCTCAAAGTTGGAAAAATCCTCACTGCTATCAAGAGATCCAGACTTCAGAGCTGGACCAACCTTGGGGATCCTCAGATCCCACCCTTTAGGTTAGCCCAGACTCAGAAGGATTTGCCCTAGTTCCCACCTCCTTTAACAGAAAACTGCTTAAAGATAAAAGGCGTCTGTTTGCCTGTCTGCTGGCCCCTACCTAGACTGGTGTCATCTGGGCTCCCGATGGCAGGGGCCCGGCCCAGACTGAGGGAAAATGAAAGGAGGGAGCACTGGGAGGAAAGGGATGGGAGGGTGGGTGGAGCACTGAGATTTACTGACCAAGCAGTAGTAGGGAGGCGGGTGGGGCTGGCGTGCGGGTGGCAGGACACAGAGGCCCCACCCACTCGGACGTCAATTCCCGGCCTCCCTCCCTTCCCCCAGGCTCATTCCCCAGGGCGGGCTCCGTCGTGGGAACTGCTGTTTTGGCAGCGGGCAGCCAGCCAGGAATGCAGTTTCCTGGGCAGCCATTGGGGAAGCCCCAGACAGGGCTGCCCCTTGCTTAGTCCTGGGGAAGGGGGTGGCTGTGGGCGGTGCCCCTCCGTGGGCTCAGGGAACCAGATGCTACTTCTGCAGCCTTCCTAGCGGCAGCTGAACCACACCTGGGAGCTGGTTAGAGACGCAGACTCAGGTGCTTCCCAGACCTGCTGATTCACAATCTGTATTTTAACAAGATCCCCAGAGTGACTCCTATGCACATTCCAATTGAGAAGCCCTATTCTACAAGAGGTCAGCATATGTATGCATTTGCAGGTTTAAAAAAATCCTATGTAATAAAAAGGGCAATATGTAAATCGACCAAGTAGCAGAATGACCAGTCACTATGACGCTCACTGACCACTAGGCAGCGGATGCTCAGTGCAGGAGCTGCCCCCTGGTGGTCAGTGCACTCTCAGAGGGGGAGCACCGCTCAGCCACAGGCTGGGCTGATGGCAAGCAGAGCAGAGGTGGCAGGAACCCCTCCTGCCTCAGCACTAAGGATGTCTGACTGCGGCTTAGGCAAGCTCCATGCGGGGAGTAGGCCTAAGCCATCAGTCGGACATCCCCTGAGGGCTCTTGGACTGCTAAAGGGTGCAGGCCAGGCTGAGGAGACAAACCCCCCCCACACACACACCAGTTCATGAATGTCGTGTACCAGGCCTCTAGTAAATAAGTAAGAGACATCTACAAACTTCCAATTATAAAACAAACAAGTCCCAGGGATATACTGTACAGCACAGTGACTACAGTTAACATTACTGTATTGCATATTTGAAAGTTGCTAAGAAAATAGATCTTAAAAGTTCTCTTTCATAAGGAAAAATGTAACTATATGGTGAGAGATGATAACTAGACTAATTGTGGTGATCATTTCACCATATATGTAAATATGGAACCGTTGTACACCTGAAACACATTATATCTCAATAAAAATTAAACCATAAAAAGACAAATTACCTTCCTTTTTCTTCTTTACATTTCAGCAATAGCATTATCTTCATTCCCCCTCACCCCCAAAAAATATTAGGAGTGTATAATTCGTATCTATTATCTATGAATTGCATTTCATTACAGGGAAGAAGGTATTGCAAGATACTTGTTATAAAAGGGAGGTGGGGTCTGCTGGAACTCGGAACCACTGATGAGCAGCCACTCCGGTTTTTATTGGCAACACCGGCTTTGAGGGGATATAAATAGGGGAGAGCAGCCCTTGAGCCTGAGAAGCTTCTACTCTACCAGAGGGCATGAGACAAGGGCGTATATCACCCCTTCCTAAGCCTCAGTTTCCTCACCCATGAAATGGGCTTCATTATCAGTCACCTCCACCTGCCTCCCCATGGGGGTTGCACAGGCTCAGAGGAGCTTGGGGGGTGAGGGGGCTTGTGAACCTGAGGGAGGTGAGGCCCAGGAGTGCCCTGCTCACAGCTCTACCCTCTGCTGCCTGTCTCTGTCCTTCAGAGTTTGCCCTGAGCCCTCCTGATTCTCTCTCAGAGCTTCATTCTCTATTATCTCACACTCTTCCTGTGCTGAGAAAAGAAAAAAAAAAATACCACTTGTCTTGTCTGCATCTTGCTCCAAATTAGCAAATTAGCCCTGTTTCTGTGAGGGCAAGCATGATTGTGTGCTGACTACATGTTGGCACAGACTTTTATGCCACCCTGAATGTAGATGATAATGACTCAATGAACAGATAAAGAAAAAATGAAATACTAATACATGCTACAACATAGATGAACCTTGAAAACATTATTCTGAGTAAAAAAGACAAATCACAAAGACAGCATATTATATGATTCCATGTATATGAAATGTGCAGAATAGGCCAATGTACATAGAGACAGAAAATAGTGGTTGCCTAGGACTGTGAGCTGAGGGGGTTGGGAAAAAGTGGGGGAGTGACTGCTAAAGGAGACATGGTTTCCATGGAGAGTGATGAAAATGTTCTAAAATCGATTATGGCCCTGGTTGAATAACTCTGTGAGTATACAAGTCAATATTGAGTTGTACACTTTATACGGATGAAGTGAGAGACCACTCCTGTGTCAAAAGTTTAGTGCTTTGCCCTAGCTGGTTTGCTCAGTGGTTAGAGCATTGGCCTGCAGACTGAAGGGTCCTGGGTTCAATTCCAGTCAAGGGCACATGCCGGGGTTGTGGGCTCGATCCCCAGTAGATGGCATGCAGGAGGCAGCCGATCAATGATTCTCTCTCATCCATCTCTATCTCCTCTCCCTTCCTCTCTGAAATCAATACACACACACACACACACACACACACACACACACACACACTAGAGGCCCGGTGCACAAAATTCATACACAGGGGGCAGGTTGCGGGGGTGTGTCCCTCAGCCCAGGCTGTACCCTCTCCAATCTGGGACCCCTCGATGGATGTCCAACTGCCTGTTTAGGCCTGATCCTACCTAGAGTAAAATTAATATTTGGGCAGTTGGACATCCTACCAGGATCAGGCCTAAATGGGCAGTTGGACATCCCTCTCAGCTGGCTCTCATCTGCTCAGCTGCCTGCCTTTCTGATTGCCCCTAACTGCTTCTGCCTGTCATCCTGATCACCCCCTAACCACTCCCCTGCCAGCCTGATTGATGCTTAACTGCTCCACTATCAGCCTGTTTGTCCTAACTGCCTTCCCCTGCAGGCCTGGTCACCCCCAACTGCTCTCCCCTGCAGGCCTGGGTCCCCCACAACTGCCCTTCCCTGCAGGCCCAGTCACCCCCAACTTCCTTCCTCTGCTGGCCTGGTTACCCATAACTGCCTTCCCCTGCAGGCTTGAAAGCCCCCAACTGCCTTCCCTTGCAGGACTGGTCCCTCCCAACTGCCCTCCCCTGCTGACCAGCTTGTGGCAGCCATCTTGTGTCCACATGGGAACAGCCATCTTTGATGTTGGAATGATGGCCAATTTGCATATTACTCTTTTATTAGATTGGATTTTTTTTTTTAAGTTCAGTGTCTAGTGTGATTTCAAGCTCTTGTTTGGCAACCCAAAGCTGAGGAGGAGGCAATGTAGGAACCAAGACTCTCCCCAGAACTCCTTTTCCCTTCCCACTACCTTCAATCATAGAAGGTATGAATGGAAGACACTGCCTCCTATTTCATTCCCATTTACAAAATAGGAAACAGGTCCAGATAGGGAAAGTGACTTACTCATGTCACCAAAGACTCAATCATCATAGAAATTAAGTTTCCTTTTAAAATCAATCAAAGTCAGAATGAATATGTGAAATTTATACAGGGGAGAAAGGCTCCTATATAACATTTGAAAGCCAGTTGGACTCTTAAGAGTGTATGTATCCCAGCCATTCATTAGGACAATTAAGTTTTGGCTTTGGTGAAAATGAAAAACTCTTTTGAGTATACCCCTTCTTTCTCTGTCTCCACTACCTTCTCCATCATCTTCTCTCTCCTTTTCCTATATCCTCGTCATCCCATTCCCATCATAATGATGTTTATGTCCTGTGATTGGCCAACATTGGACTAATTATCTTTGGGAATAAAAGTGTCTACAGAATGGCGATTCACCGTACACAAATTTGTTAATTCTCTTTCTAGTGCAGATAGAAGGAAGGAAAGAGGAAAAGAAATCTGTTTCTTTCCTTAGAGAACTTGATTCAAATGTGTGGAGTGATCACAACACCAGGCCACTCTCATAAGGCCCTGCCCCTATGTAGTTCCAGCCCCAGCCAGTCTCCTTGGGGAAAATCCCTTCTGCTTTCTGGACCCCCGTTTTCCCACTGATAAAGTGCAAAGCGGGTGAACAAAATGACTGTCAAAAGACTTTCCCTCTTGAGCTTTCAGGTTCTAGGAATGTGTTGCTAAGCACCTTCTCTGCTGCCCTGTCTAGGAACAAGCAGGGGAGAGAATGGGCAGAAGTCAGCCCAACAGAAGCAATGGGAATGTCACCTCATTAAGGAGGCCTTCCATGATTACACCACCTAATGATGTAATCTATCTCTCCAGTTATCTTTCTCACTCATTATATCTCTCTTTTTCACAGACATACACGGTTGCTCCCTCTTCCATTACGCTATTTCATTTTCTTCTTAGCACTACCTGAAATGTCTTACATATTTTCTTTTTTCTCTTTTTGTTATATATTTTCATATGTCCTATTGAAATAATCTTTGGCCAACTATATATAAATCAAAACTTTAAAAATACTTACTGAGCACCTTCTCTGGGGCGGATGAGGATCTGACTGAGGGGGGTTAGTGACTTGCTTAAGGAAGTACAAGACCTGAGGAGGATGAGAACAGGCTGGCAGGAGAGAGTTCTGCCAGCCACCAAGAAGCTCCTGCAGACGGGACCGAGGAAGGGCCTAAGACGTTGGGTCAGGAAAACCGACCTCCCAGTTCCAGCTTCCTTCCATCCTCCATAAAGGCCCTGGGTTTGTGCAAGTGTAGTGGAATGAGCATGCGCCCCAGATTCTATGGCCCAGGGTCTCAGCACAAAGGCCCGACTTGTGGGCTGTGTGACCTTGGGGAGTCAGACAGGTACCTACCTCCCTTCTCCAATCAGTTTTTCCCCTTCTCTGAACTTGGACTTTAAGGCTGGCCAGGCTGTAATGCCCTCTCTTGATTGACAAGGGGCAATCAAAAGAGTGCGTTTAAAAGTTCCTACCTCGGTATATTCTGAATTTGTTACCTTTCTTCACCGATGGAAGATTGCGGGAAAGCAAAAGGAGCGCTGTGCGGAGTTGTACCAATAGCGCGATCTCTCTGGGCTTCTGGAAATAGAGGATGACAAGGACCAGGCCAGGTGATTTCTAAATTCCTCCCAGCGCCAAGAACAAACAGGACCACCTGGAATTTATTAGTGGTCCGACCCCGCTGCAAACCACCGATCACTCCCTCCCGTCCGCCCCTGGAGAGCACAATCCCTTTAAGTCCGGGGTCAGAGCCGGCTCCGCCGGGGCCAATCACCGCGAACAGAAGTTCTTTAAGGACCAAAGCAGGGAATTCAGCCGGGGAGGAGGGCAGGGCAGAGGAGTGCGTTTCAGCCAATCAGAATCTCCACGGCTCTTCTGACCAATGGCAGAGTTCCGAGAGACTCTCCAGCTGTGTGACAGCTCCCAAGACCAATGGGCGTGTCGCCCGCGGCCTATAAAAGTCAACTGGGCCCTGAGCAACAAGCTTTTTAGGGTCGGTAGGTCGCCGCTGTCACAGGTGTGCCCCGGGATTGCCTCGCCGCTGCTGCCGCGCTGTCCCTGCAGCCGCGCCTGCCGCCTGGGACCCGGCCCTTCCGCTCTCCTCGCCCTCCTCCCCTTAACCACCCCGGGTCTCTGCCGTCGGGGCCCCGGGCCGGGCTGATGATGCCGGAGAACGGAGTGGAGCGCTCGGACCGGGCGGCTGCGCCGGCAGGGACGGCTGCAGCCTCGGCGGTGGCCACGGCCGCCCAGGCAGGCGGCGGCCCCGATCCCGGAGCCGCATCAGCTTCCCTCGGGCCGCACCTGAGTGGGCTAGGCTGGCCGCAGGTGAAGCGGCTGGACGCGCTGCTGAGCGAGCCGATTCCCATCCACGGGCGCGGCAACTTCCCCACGCTGAGCGTGCAGCCCCGGCAGATCGTGCAGGTGAGAGGGCGCTGGGTGCGGGGTCTGGGGTCTCTCTCTCCTGAGGCCCCGGTGGCTGGAAGGAGCCCGGGGTCTGTTGGATTCGCTGGACAGCCAGGGAAAATGAGGTTCAGAGAGGGACAGGGGCTATAACAAATCGCACAGCATTGACAGTAGACCATACTCCCTTTTCCCTGCACCTCGGGGCCCCTCCCCGCGTGGCTTTCCCTTCCCCCGCCCTTGGGGAGTCGGGATTCCTCTCGGACTATTCACCCTGGCTTGGAG
>PVJN01026965.1:0-28534 GCA_004026805.1 Lasiurus borealis | reverse complement strand
TGTCCCAGAGTCTCCTTACATTATATTCACATTTTTGGATTCTTTTCTCTTCTTGCTTTTCCAGTTGAGTGTTTTCTGTTTCTTTATATTTCAAATTTTTGACTTGATTCTTGCCTTTCTCTATTCTGCTGTTAGGACTCTGTATATTTTTTATTTCAGTCAGTGTCTCTAGTTGGTCCTTTTTCATCTCCTCTTGGGAATCGCTAAATTTATGCATCATCTCTAGCATCTCTAGCAGGCTCTTTTGCATCTCTAGTAGGCTTTTTTGCATCTCCTCTTGGCTCTCACTAAATTTATCCATCTTTTCTAGCATATTCTTGAAAAACCTTATAAGCATGGTTTTGAACTCTATATCCAGTTGTTTTTTGTCCTCCATTTCTTTTGTTTTTGATCCCTTCCCTTGTCTCAGCATTTTAACTATGTCGGGGAAACTTCTGTACTTGCAAAATGGCAGAAGCCTCTGTTGAGCTTGGGATGGGTGGAGTCTCAGGGCTTAAGGGACCGCCTTGCCTTCCAGTCGGCCCCGCCCTCCACCGCCCCGGAGACTCACGTGACTGGGTAATCGCTGGAGTGGTCCTTGTGCATCGCACGCCCGCAGTGCCTCTAGACCGCTGCCTTTCCAGCTCCCCTGCGCCCCAGGACCACACGAGTCTAGATCTCCAGGGTTTCGCCTGAAACAGGGGCCCAGTGGACTCAGAAGTGGCACAGTTGGGAGGGTCTGTCTCCTGCCCAGTCGCAAAAGTCAGCAGCACAATCAGCAATCTGTCCTCCTCTTGGCGTCGTGTGTGGGCGCGACCGTGACCAGACCTCCTATCTTTTGTGACTCCCCTAAATTTCTGTGCACTTCTCCCTTGTCACAGTTCAAACTCCCACCGTATGAGTTTCGGCTGGGTCTGGGGTTTAGTGTCGTAGGATAAGGGGTTCAATACCCTTGGGAGTTTCCGTTTCCCTCCCGTCAGAGAAAGCCAGCCAGGTACTCGGGCATCCGCTCTCTCAGCGTGTGCGTCTACGTACCTCAGCTTTTTGCAGCTCCTCTGGGTCTCTGTGAGCCCCTCTCTTTCCTTCTAGTTGTAGAACTTATACTCGGCCAGCTTTCCTGTGGTTCTGGATGATGTCTGTTCTGTCTTTTAGTTGTAGTTTTGAAATTGTTGTACAAGGCAGCAGTGTAGGTGTTTACCTATGCTGCCATCTTGGCTGTCTCCTTGCACATTTTAATTCACTCTTTGAATTGGTTTTCTACTATTATATGACAAAATCTCCATGAACTAGTGGCTTAGAGCAACATCTATCACGTTATTATTAGAAGTCTGGGCATTGATTCTCTGCTTAGTCTTTCCAAAGGAAATTAAGGTGTTATTCAGGGCTTTGATCTGATCTGAGGTTTGGGGTCCTTCTCCAAAACCACTTGTTTTTGGCATAATTCATATCCTGTTTCCCCTGACTCTTGGTTAGAGACCTTTCAGCTTCTAGAGGTCCTTTCCTCTCTATAAGCAGTGCACCGTACTACAGGAGACCCTTCTTCAAAAGCTAATCTTATTAGAGGAGGTTCACCCAGGATAAACTTCCTTTTGATGAACTCAAAGTCAGTTGACTAGTCCCCTAATCATGGGAGTGAATTTCTAAGATATTTATAAGTCTCACCCACACTCAAGTGGAAGAGCTTATACTGGGTGTGTACTGCAGGGAACCTAAATGGGGTGGGCACATTTTAGAGACCTGCCTACTACTCTCGGTGTCTCAGTTGCCTCAGCTATAGAGCAGCTAGAAAATTATTTCTCTTTCTTAAGATACTCTCTATTTTCTTGATGACTTCTCAGGCCAGGATGAAGCTTTCTTTTGCAAGCACCTTAAGCCTAATGTATTAGTGTCATCTTTTTTGAAAACCTTTTCTCTCTTTGGGTTCCTTCCATCCTGGATTAAGTAGTTGTGCTTCTTTCATATATATATATATATTTTTTTTTCTCATTTACTTGGCTCTGATCCTTATTATTTTTTCCAAGCAGTTTTCTAAAAATCTTTTTAAAAATTAAAGTCAGGCTTATCGAGGTATAATTTTCATGCAAGAAAAGTCATCTCTTTTAGCTTATAGTTCTGAGTTTTGTTTAGTTTTTTAGATTCTTTATTGTTGAAAGTATCACTTATGTCTCTTTTCCCCCTCCCATTTTCCCAGTTTGACAATAGCATGGAGTCATGTAAATTACCACAGTCAAGATATAGAATAGTTTCTCACCACACAAAAAAATATACCCTTGTGTTCTTTGAAGTCAATCCCTTTCCTAACTCCTAACTCTCAGGGTCAGGCAACCACTGATATGTTTTCTGTCCCTAGAGTTTTGCTCTTTCCAGAATGTCATGTAATGTAATTGACATGTAGCCTTAGAAAATCTAAATCTTGGCAAAAGTCGTTTGAAATTCATTCATAGTTTCATGTACCATAACTTCTTATTGTCAAGTAAGATTTCATTATATAGATACTAGAAGCCCAGTGCACAAAAATCATTCCTGCACCCTCTCACAGTCTGGAAACCCTTGGGGTATATCCAACTGACCAGTTGAATATCCTTAGCACTGCTGTGGAGGTGGGAGAGGCTCCCACCACTGCTGCTGTGCTCACCAGCTGTGAGCCCCTGCTTCTGTTTGAGCAGCATTCCATCTGTGAGAGCACTCCTGCATTGAGCGTCTGCCCCCTGGTGGTCAGTACCCATCATAGCGACTGGCCATTCCACAATTCAGTCAATTTGCATATTCACCTTTTATTATATAGGATACCATAGCTTTTAAATCCAGTCATCAGCTAAAGTATATTTAGTTTATTTTCTTCTCAAGATCATTATGAATAAATCATCTATAAATATTCACACATAGGTTTTTGTGTGCATTTATGTCTTAGATTCTCTTGAGATTGCTGGTCATACAGTTAGTGTATAAAGAAATTGCCAAATGCTTTTCAGAGATTGAATAATTTTATATTCCCACCTGCAGTATATGAGATTTCTAGTTATTCCACGTTTTCAGCAGCACTTGGTATGGCCAGTTTTTCTTTATTTTCTTTTATTTTACTCATTGCAATATGTGATGGTTCCTCATATAACTTCACGTGGTGATTTACATGACCTCATACAATTTGTGGTGATTTATATAACCTCATCCAATTTGCCTATTTGATATTCATATAGCTCCTTTAATGAAGTGTTTATTCAAATATCTTGTTCATTTTAAAATTTGGGTTTCTTTCTTATTATTGAATTTTGAGAGTTCTTCATATATATACTAGAGGCCCAGTACATGAAATTTGTGCATGGGGGAGAGGGTGTCCTTCAACCCAGCCTGTTCCCTCTCCAATCTGGGACCCCTTGGGGGATGTCTGACTGCCTGTTTAAGCCCAATCCAATTGCTCACTTGCCTGCCTTCCTGATTGCCCCTAACCGCTTCTGCCTGCCAGCTTGATCACCCCCTAACTACTGCCCTGCAAACCTGATTGATGCCTAACCATTCCTCTGCCAGCCTGTTTGCCCCTAACTGCTCTCCCCTGCAAACCTGGATCCCCCACAACTGCCCTTCCCTGAAGGCCCGGTCACCCCCAACTTCCCTCCTCTGCTGGCCTGGTCACCCCTAACTGCCCTCCCCTACAGACTTGATCACCCCCAATTGCCCTTCCTTACAGGCCTGGGCCCTCCCAACTACCTTCCCCTGCTGGCCTAATCACCCACAACTGTCCTCCCTTGCAGGCCTGGTCCCTGCCAACTGCCCTCCAATGCTGGCCTGATCACCCCAACTGCCCTCCCTTATAGGCCTGGTTTCTCCCAATGTACTCCCCTGCTTGCCTGATCATCCCAACTGCCCTCCCTTGCAGGCTTGGTCCCTGCCAACTGCCCTCCCCTGCTGGCCATCTTGTGCCAACATGGGGGCAGGACCTTTTGACCAAATGGGGTTAGTCATCTTGTGTGTTGGAGTGATGGTCAATCAGCATATTACTCTTTTATTAGATAGGATAGAGGCCTGGTGCACGGGTGGGGACCAGCTGGTTTGCCCTGAAGGGTGTCCTGGATCAAGGTGGGTGTTCCCTTGGGGTATGTGGCAGCCTGGGGTAGTTTGCAGGCAAGCCACGCCCCCCAGCAACCCAAGGGGAGGCCCTGGTATTTGGGATTTATTTATCTTCTACAATTGAAACTTTGCAGCCTGGAGCAGAGCCAAGCCTTTTGCTTGCACAGCCATTGAGACTTTGTTGCCTTAAGCGGAGGCCTGGGTGGGCTAGAGTTTGCAGAAAGCTTGGCTTCGTCGCCAAGGGCAACCCAAGCCTTCCTCCCGCTCTCTCTGTGGCCATAGCCATCTTGGTTGGGTTAATTTGCATACTTGCTCTGATTGGCTGGTGGGCATGGCTGGTGGGTATAGTGGAGGTATGGTCAATTTGGATATTACTCTTTTATTAGATAGGATACACACACACACACACACACACACATATATGTGTGTATATATATATATATACATATATATGTATACGTATATGTATATGTATATGTATATGTATATGTATATCCACAGATCCTTTATTAGATTGGTGGCAAACATATATATATATATATATATTTAAAGGAATATATTTCTAAATTATTTTGAATAATTTTTTCAGGCAGTGAAGGGATTTTTAATTTTTCTATCAGGCTTTTTATTCAAAAATTATACTTTAAACTCTTTTATAAACTCCAGTTACCAGTTATCAATTTTTTCTCTTGTGGATCATGCTTTTTTGTACCTAAGTAACTTTTGCCTAATTCAAAGATGTTCTCTATTGTCTTTGAGAAGCTTTATACTCCTAGATTTAAAACTATCTGTATGGTTCATATTTTGTTAATTAGTATGATATAGGTCAAAGTTCTTATTTCTTTTTTTTACAAGTGAATATCCAGTTATTCCAGAATCATTTGACAATCGATTGACTGTATATATGTAAGTCTATTTCTGACCAATCTATCTAGTTCCATTCATATATGTGCTTATCCTAGATTTCTGTAGCTGTATAATGTGTCTAAAAATCAGGTAGTATATGTCCTCCCAACCTTGTTCTTTTTCATAACTGTTTTAGTTATTCTGCTACTTTGCCTTTCCATATAAAATTTTAAATTATTTTGTTTATTTCTACAAAATAATCTGTTATTTGGATCTATAGATTATTTTGGATAGAACTAAAATCTTAACACTAGTTTTCCAATCCATGGACAGGATATATTTTCCAACTTATTAAAGTCTTATTTAATATCAGTTGTTTTCTAGTTTTCCAGACTCAGATCTCAGACATATTTCTTAAGCTTACCACTAAATATCTAATGGTTTTGCTCCTATTATATTTGGTAAGTTTGTCTTTAAATTTTAATTCCCCAGTATTTATTACTAGTATATCAGAAATACTATTGATTTTGCATATTAAAAATTGACTTTTCAAAAACATTTGTTAGTTCTTTATATATATTCTTTTTATATATTATATAAAGACAGTAATTTCTCTTCTCTGAATAGAGTTGATTTTCTTTTCCAATCTTTTAAAATTTTTGCTGAATTTTTTGGGATAACATTGGTTAATAAGACTATATAAGTTTTAAGTATACAATTCTACAATACATCCTCTATATATTGTATTGTGTTTACCACCCAAAGTCAAGTCACCTCTGTCACCATTCATCCCCATTTTACCTTCTTCTAATTCCCCTACCCACTCTTCCCTTTGGTAATCACTATACTGCTGTCTGTGTCCATGAGTCTTTCTTTTTTTCGTTTCTCAATTCCTCACCCTTATCACTTGGCCCCAACCCTTACCCTCCTGACAGTTGTCATTCTATTCCTTGTATACATGAGTCTGTCTCCTCCACTTTGTTACTTTATTTTGTTCATTAGATTCCACTTACAAGTGAAACCATATGATGCTTGTCTTTCTCTGACAGGTTTATCACTTAGCATAATATTATTAACATTGGTTAATAAGACTATCCATTCTGTCACAAAATGTAAGATTTCCTTCTTTTTTATGTCTGATAATATTCCATTGTATAAATGTACCCCAGCTTTTTTATTCACTTATCTACTAATGGGCATTTGGGCTGCTTCCAAATCTTGGCTATTGTAAATAACACTGCAATGAACATAAGGATACATGTGTCTTTCCAATCAGTGTTTTCAGTTTCTTCAGATATAGTTTTAGAAGTAGATTTGCTGGGTGTTAAAACAAATCCATTTTTAATTTTTTGAGGTAACTCCATACTGCTTTCCACAGTGGCTGCACCAATTTGCATTCACACCAACAATACACTAGGGTTCTCTTTTCTCTGCATCCTCAAAAACACTTATTTGTTGATTTATTGATGATAGCTATTCTGACAGGTGTGAGGTGATAGTTTTTTGTGGTTTTAATTTGCATTTTCCTGATTAGTGATATTTTGTGCCATATTATTTTGATTACCATGGCTTTGTAGTATAGTTTGACATCAGGTAGCATGATTCCTCCAACTTCATTCTTCTTTCTCAAGATTGCTGTGGCTATTCAGAGTCTTTTGCGGTCCCACATAAATTTTTGAAGTATTTGTTTAGTTCTCTGATATAAGTCATCGATACCTTGATAACAATTGTGTTGAATCTATAGATTGCTTTGGATAGTATGGACATTTTAATGATGTTAATTATTTCTATCTATGAATATGGTTGCTTTGGATAGTATGGACATTTTAATGATGTTAATTATTTCTATCTATGAATATGGTATATGCTTCCATTATTTGTATCTTCTTCAATTTCTTTCTTTAATGTCTTATAATTTTCCAAGCACGGTTCTTTTACATCCTTGGTTAAATTTATTTCTAAATATTTTGAAGCAATTTTAAATGGGATTGCATTCTTAGTTTTCCTTTCTGATAGTTTATTATTGTTATATAAAAATGCAACTAATTTCTAGATATTTAGTTTGTATCTTGCTACTTACTGAATTCATTTATCACCTCTAGTCGTTTTTTGTGGAGTCTTTAGAGTACTCAATATACAATATCATATCATCTGTAAATAATGACAGTTTTACTTCTTCCTTTCCAATTTGAATGCCTTTTATGTCTTCTTCTTTTCTGATTGCTGTGGCTAGGACTTCCAGTACTATGTTGAATAAGAAGGGTGGAAGCGTTGTACATCCCTGTCTTATTCTCAGTCTTAAGGGGAAGATTACTTTTAGTTTTGCCCATTGAGTATAATGTTGGCTGTGGGTTTGTCATATATGGCCTTTGTTATGTTGAGGTATGCTCCCTCTATTCCCACTATGCTGAGAGTTTTTATCATAAATGGGTGCTAGATTTTTATTAAATACTTTTTCTGCATCTATCAATATGTTATATGGTTTTTATCCTTCATTTTGTGTCTGTGGTTTATTACATTTATTGATTTTCAGATGTTGTACCAACTTTGCATTCCTAGAATAAATCCTACTTGGTCATGGTGATAGTCTTTGTAATGTATTGCTTGATGTGGTTTGTTAATATTTTGTTAGTAATTTTATGTTTATCAGAGATATTGACCTATAATTTTATTTCTTTGTCATGTCTTTACCTGGTTTTGTAATTAGGATAATGCTAGCCTCATAAAATGAGTTTGGGAGTCTTCCTTCCTCTTGAATTTTTGGAATTGTTTGAGCAGGATAGGTATTAGTTCTTCTTTAAATGTTTGGTAAAATTTGCCTGTGAAGCCATCAGGTTCAAGACTTTTGTTAGTTGGAGTTTAGGGGGTGTTTGTTGTTGTTGTTGTTGTTATTGTTGTTGTTGTTGTTGTTGTTACTGCTTCAGTTTTTCTAGTTGTAATTTGTCTATTCAGATTCTCTGATTTTTTTCTGATTTCGTTTTGGAAGATTATATATTTCTAGGAATTTATCCATTTCTTCGGATTGAACAATTTCTTGGCATACATTTGTTCATAATATTTTCTTACAATCCTTTGTATTTCTTTGGTGTCAGTTAATACTTACTTTTCATTTCTAATCTACACTAATAAAAGAGAAATATGGAAATTGGCCATCACTTTGTGATGCCCACCAGCCAATCAGGAGTGAGTATGCAAATTAACCCAATAGAGATGGCAGAAACCCCAACCCCAGCCACTCTGGGCCTCTGGGCAGCACACATGCAGGTGTGGATCGGCCAGGACACCTGCTATGAGGGGGAGTATAGGAGGCGGAGGGAGCTACAGGAGCAGCACTGCTGCTGGAGTGAAGACTGAAGGCTCTGGCCACAGCAAAGATAGAAGGTGATAGCCAGAGCAAAGGCCTGAGTCCCAGGTTCCAGAGGAAAATCAGTGCCGGCAGCCAGGGTTCTGAAGAAAGGCCTATTGCACGAATCTTCATGCAACAGGCTTCTAGTTTTATATAGTTGGGTCTTCTCTCTTTCTCTCTCTCTCTCTCTCTCTCTCTCTCTCTCTCTCTCTCTCTCTCTCTCTTTTCATTGATAAATGTGGTTAAAGGTTTGTCAATCTGGTTTATCATTTCAAAGAACTAGCTCTTGGTTTCATTGGTCTTTTGTATTATTTTTTATACTTTATTTCATTTATTTATGCTCTGATCTTTATTATTTCCTTATTTATACTTACTTTGGGCTTTATTTGTTGTTCTTTTTCAATTTATTTTAAGTATAAACTTAGATTGTTTGATATTTGTCTTGTTTTTTGAGGTAGTCATTTTAGGACTGCTTTAAATTTGCCCATAAATTTTGTGATTGTTGTGTTATTATTTTCATTTCTTTCAAAGTATCTTTTGCTTTCTTCCTAAATCTCATTATTAACCCATTAATTCTTTAGTAACATTATTTAGTTTCATGTCTTGGTGTGTTTTAGGTTTTTCTTCTGATTGATTTCTGCTTTCATACCATTACGGGCAGAGAAGATGCTTGATATAGTTTCAGTCTTCTTATATTTATTGAGATTTGTGTCCTAATATGTGCTGTATACCAGAAACTGTTCCCTTTTGTACTTGAAAAGAATTTATATTATGCTGCTTTGGAGTGAAGTACTGTGAAAATATCAATTAAATCCATCTGATCTAGTGTGTCATTTAAGGCCAGCATTTCCTTGTGACTTTCTGTCCATTGTTTGTCAATAATGTATTAAAATACCCTACTATGATTGTGTTACTTTCATTCTCCCTCTTTATGTCATCAAGATTTGCTTTACATATTTAGGTGCTCCTATGTTGGTGCATAAATATTCACAAGGGTTATATTCTCTGCTTGTATTGTTCCCTATGTCATTATGTAGTGTCTCTTTTTTGTCTTTTACTATATCTTTGTTTTAAAGTCTATTTTGTAAGATATAAGTATTGCTAACTTAGCAACAATACTTATTGTCTATAAGAGACCCAATTCAGAATGAAAGATACACACAGACTAAAAGGAAAGGAATGAAAAAAGATCTTTGATGAAAATAAATATCGCCAAATAAGGGGAACAGGATTAGGTTATTTTCTTCTGAGGGTGCTTGGTGCTCCTGCATACCTCAAACCTATTAATAGAGAGCAGACATCTCAGCAAAAACAATGGCCACTAAAATGTCTTTTTCTTCCTTCAGAAATTTCTGAAGGGCAATCAGGACTCTGGGTAGTGTTATGGGTTCTGGTCAAAAGCATTGGGTAGTTTTATTCCCTTCTATCTTTCTGCTCTATGATTCTTTCTAAATTTATTTTTTGAGGAAAAGAAAGATGAAAGTTCAGTTTACTCAGAGGCAAAGTTTCTCTTGTAGCAGCCATCAACATTACAAACTCTTTCCCCATGAGGGTCTCATTGTTTGATGCCCTTCACTGTCTACTAAAGGACCATACTGAGGGATGGATGGCTCCAAACATCACAGGGCTTAAGGTCATTTGACTTGTATTTTTGTCAAATTTCCTATAAGACATGACATGAATTTGCATGAATGATAGCAATCTAGACAAAGATTATTTAGAAATTAGCTTTAGGCTAAATCACTGGAGAACGTGGCCAACTTACTCCTGTTCCTTAGTGAAACGAAGGCACTGGCAACCTGAGCTACTTAACATTTGGAGTTTTCATCCCTTTTCCTTTTTTTCCTTCTATCTTTCCACTTCTGTCTATTCAGCACTTGCTAGATGAATTTAGTATCTCATATAATCCTGACTGCAAGCCCCGCATGATATCTCTCTTCTCTTCTTTATTGATGAAGAAAAGGAGACTCAGAGGGGATAATTAGCTCACCTAGTGTCACACAGCACTAAGTAGAGGTGGCATCAGAGCCCAGACCCATCAGTCTCTCAAGCTTGTGCCCTTTGCAGCACATCAGTATTTCCCATAGGATTTTCTAAGGTTTCTCTACAAAATGATACTGTTTTATAAGATATTAACATGTTTGTAAATAGAGGATATTAATTCAAACCAAAGGTCAGCTCCAGAATCCAAGACTGAGGCCACTAACACATCCTGTCTCTAGAGATGTGTGGATGTGTCGAGATGTAGTAGGCTAAAAGGGTGAGAATTTCCCCAAATATATCAGCATCATTTTTTTTTGAGCTTCATTTTGATATTTACTGAACTCAGTTAAGCCAGCTCCCATAATTTCTGGAAGAATGGCAATATCTGTAAATAGACAATTAACTGCTCATTTTTCTGAAATGTTTTATATGTTGTATTTGTAAACTATGAGAAATTACCTTCCAAGAAAATAAATAACAAATATTAACAGTAGGTATTCCTGTAAGTTATGCAAAACTAGGACTTTATCTTTCTCCTCTACACCATCGGAGTTTTCTAAGGATATGAATCCTGATGACATTTGCTGCCCCTCTGGATTCACTTTAAGCTTCCCCTCTTAGGAAGACAAAGCCAGCAGAATTTCACAGGAACCTTGAGAGCCAAGCTCTTCACCAATGTCTGAGGGTCTAAAAACCTGAATCAAAAAGAAATAAGTATTCACCTGCCCTTGGAGCTCTCCACTTTAGTATGTTTTGAGAAAGCTCTATCAGGAAAAGGGTGGGAGGCCTTTTGGAATATCTATTCTAAGAGGCTTTGGAGCAGAGAGCCACAAGGGTTTGAGAAGTTGGTGGGGCGTAGGTGTCAGCACGTGACTTTTCAGCCAACTTTTTGTATGTGGATGTATTATTTGCCAACCTTTTCCCCTTTATTTCCTATTAAATGTCACCATAAATTAAAGATTTATTATATATACTGCAATGTGAAGATAAAGTGCAATTCAGGGGGGCAGTGCTCAGATTTCTTTGTTTTTTACCAATTTTGCTGTGAGCAAAGTATAGTCTTCATCAAATTTGGAGGCTTTCAAAACTGAAGAGGAATTTTATTTTAAGCAGGCTGCAATAGCTTTAGATCCCTCTCCCATGCTGTTTGGACATGCACTGCTTTGTATTAATTAATATTTCCTGCGTGTTGGCAGCACCAATAGAACACTTCTGGAAATAAAATACAATCCAAAATGTGGGTGCAATAGACTGAGACTTGCCATGGTGGGGATGTGGGCCCCTAGGGAAGCTGGCATCTTCATTAAAAAGACTCATTAGACTAAGGGTTGGCCACAAACCTAATCCCCGGAGGGAGGAGAAAAGCTAACACACTTTCTCTCATTCCCACAGTTGAGAACAAAGGGTCAAAGTCAGTCGTCAATGATCTGTGCTCCTGAGGAATGGGGACAGGATAGATAAGCCAGACCCAGCATCCTTAGTTCAGTGAGTAGTTTTCACTTTGCCCTATGACAGGCCTCTCTCTGAACCTCTTTATGTAGTAAAGGGCCCCTTTACTTTTTTGAGAGAGGAAGCCCACCGTTATGAGAATACCAGCTTGAGCATAGGATGAGGAAAAGGACTCCAATTTAAACCTTTGGAAAGGGGCAGGTGGAAAAGAGAAGTCCCCTGTTATTTGGGGTGCTGGATGGGTCCAAGGCAAGTATATATTTGTTATATGTACATAAAATATCTAAGCATTTTATTAATGTACATTTTTGTACTCACATTTTGTTGTCTATAAAGATGCATATTGAAGGATTTGTCTTTCTTTAGGAAAAGCAAATACTGAGAAGGCAAATAAGAGGATAATGCAGAAATAATTATTAAATTATAGAGGCAATCAGATTTTCAGAGACCACTTGGAGGTAGAGCTTTGTTTAACTCAGTAATTGCCATGAGCTAGGCTTGAGTTTGGGGTAAGAAACATGACCTAACCTTTAGAGAGGCATATTGAAAAATATACTCTGTGGCAGGTGTAGCAGGTACCTGAATATGGGATGAAACACCACAGCCTTTAGAGTTCCAAAAACTAGGCTGGTTGTATCAGCAAGCTTGTGTTCTTCCATTGGTTCAACTGCTAATAAAATATAATATTCACTGAGTGCCTATGTGAATTATTATTTTAT
This sequence comes from Lasiurus borealis, assembly GCA_004026805.1. NCBI lineage: Eukaryota > Metazoa > Chordata > Mammalia > Chiroptera > Vespertilionidae > Lasiurus > Lasiurus borealis. The sequence goes on along the minus strand of PVJN01026965.1, from coordinate 16,147 downwards.
ATGCTCTTTATGTAGCAACTCATTATACTTTCCCAAGACTCCTATGAAGTTGGTGCTACTAATACCCCCTTTCATGGGTAAGGAGATAAAGGCCAGAGATGTTAGCTGGAGCCTCAAGAACACATGGCTAGGAAGTAGACAAGTCAGTCACATGCCCAAACTAGAGCTTTTTACCACATCACAGCTGCCCATTGGAGCTATGGGTGAGAAAATGGATCTCAATGCCTAGGAGGTGAACAAGGCATAAACCCAGCATACATGAAGGGCTGTGGATCTTGAAAAAAAGGCAGAATGCCAAAGCCAACAGGAGAGGCAAATACAGTCATGAGACATTTGGCTCCATTACCTACCCAATCAGTTCTGAGTTCCAGTCCCATCTAACATTGAGTTCATTCTGAGAGATTCACTGAGATTGAAGTAGTAGGTGAGGTGGGAGTCAGGGTCAAGTGACTTTGCTAGAAGGCTGCAGGACCTAGAAGTAGGCAGGACCTGCCCACCAGAAAGTATGTGTAGAGGAGTACTGATTCCATCAAATGCCTCAGGGTTTTAGTTATACCTCATATCCTTGCTTGCCCCATTTATCATTCCATGCATGCTCTGGACCCCTGGAACCAAAGCATGTTGTCTATCTTATCTAATAAAAGAGTAACATGCAAATTGACCATATCTCTGCTACATCCACAAGCCATGCCCACAAACCATGCCCACATGCCAGTCAGGAGCAAGTATGCAAATTAACCCAACCAAGATGGCTACAGCCACAGAGAAAGCAGGAGGGAGGCTTGGGTTGCCCTAGTGATAGAGGAAGCCAAGCTTTCCACACACCCTAGCTGGCCCAGGCTTCCACTTAAGTTTCAATTATAGAAGATAAATAAATTCCAACAGAAATGGCTGCCACCAAGGGGGGAGCAAAAGGCTTAGCTCTGCTCCAGGCTACAAAGTTTCAATTATAGAAGATAAATAAATCCTAGATACTGGGGGGCATGGCTGGCCTGCAAACCATCACAGGCCCCTCACCCAGGCCGCCCCATGCCCCAAGGAAACCCCACTCTGATCCAGGGCACCCTTCATGGCAAACCAGCTAGCCCCCCCCCACCCCATGCACCAGGCCTCTATCCTATCTAATGAAAGAGTAATATGCAGAATGACCATCACTCCAACACACAAGGTGGCTTCCCCCATGTGGACACAGGATGGCCACACACAAGATGGCAGTTGGGAGGGACCAGGCCTCCAAGGTAGGGTGATTGTGGGCAACCGGATCATCAGGGGAGGGTATTTGGAGGGACCAGACCTGCAAGGGAGGGCAGTTGAAGGTGATCAAGCCTGCAGTGGAGGGCAGTTAAGGGTGACCAGGCTGGCAGAGGAGGGGGGTTGGGGGTGATCAGGCCTGTAGGGAAGGGCTGTTGGGGGGAAGCAGGCCTTCAGGGGAGGGCAGTTAGGGATGACCAGGCATCAATCAGGCTGGCAGGGAGTGGTTAGTGGTTGATGAGGCTAGCAGGCAGAATCAGTTAGGGGCAGTCAGGAAGGCAGGCAGGTGAGCAGTTGGGAGCCAACAGTCATGGATTGTGAAAGGGATTGTCCAACTGCTCGTTTAGGCCCGATCCCACTGTGCCTAAATGGCCAGTCAGACATCCCTCAAGGGGTCCTAAATTGGAGAGGGCACAGGCTGGGCTGAAGTACACCACCTCCCATGCATGAATTTTGTGCACCAGGCCTCTAGTATATAATAAGAATGCTCTTAGTCATTTTTCTTTATTAATACCTGTCCTTTTCCAAAAAGGATATAATGTGGTGTTTTATTTAATTGTGTCCATATAATTTCTAATTTTCAGCACAAAAATAATTGCAAGCAGCAAAAAACCTTGCCCTTACTTCACATTAGTATATTTATAATCAACATTTTGTAACTGATATAGAATATAAAACCTAGCATCAGGGCCATAAAACGCATGGACTTTATTTGCTAAGGAATTAGAAGAAAATCATTTGGATTCGGAGAGGAAAAAATAGTAGTATGTAATAAAATGACATGGGGAAAGTATCTATAGGAAATTAATCTTTTATGATGGTCATTGTGCCATAATACAGTTCAAATTTAATATTTTTATTCTTATTTTAGATTTATGCCATGAATTTTCCATTGTTAAATGTAATATTACTGTAAACAACTTAGGTAATGTCAATAAATGTTAAAATGTTTGAGACTCATAACTTTCAAGGACAAGAATTATTTAACTTTTTGTTTATTAAATTGGTATTCATTTGGAAGAAATTTTGAAAATCTTTCTTTTTTTATTTGCCTAGTGTTATTTTCTACTCAAAAACAGAAGTGGAATCCAAACAGACATTGAAAAATTAGAGAATAGTACTGTGAAAACAGGATGACTCTTGGTGAGAAAAAGGACACAAAAATACATAAAGGGCCACAAAGCTCACACAAGAGAAATGACTGGACAGAAACGCCTCAGGAAAAGGCTGTGCCGTTACAGTAGACCAGTAGTCTGATGAATCAGCAATGCCTTTGCAAAACATGTTCATCTAATACAAGACTGGGAAGTACTGAGAGACGAGTGACATGTAGAAGCCCGGAATTACTTTTTCCTCTCTCCTAAGTCTCTGCTGAAAGTACTGACATAAACTTTGGTGGCCTGCTAACCTCTACATGTTGTTTTCATTGTAAACACTCTTCAAATGAGGAAAGGCACTAAATTGGAAGGGACACACAGAAGCTGCTCCAGCTAGAATTCTGGGTTGGAAGTACTTCTGACATCCCTTAGGGCCTGTGTTTAAGAAAGCTAAGAGTGAAATGTATTATCTCTCCTCCTCCTCTTAAGATAATTTTTAAGACAGAACTAGGTTTTCTCTTATTCTGCTGCTTTCTGATCTGAAATCACTCAGGAAGATACTAATTATGCCTCTATTGTTCAATTCTTTAGATTACTTTTAACTCTTGTTGAATCCTAGCTTTATTTCTTTATTTAAAGCAAAATCCTCTCACTTTCAATGCAAATCAATTTGGACCAGCAATGAGGGATAAAATTTTAGATGTTTTTAGGTACTGCTTTTTTTTTCTTTTTTAAATTATTATTGATTTTTTTTTTACAGAGAAGATGGGAGAGGGACAGAGAGTTAGAAACATCAATGAGAAACATCAATCAACTGCCTCCTGCACACCTCCTATTGGGTACATGCCTTTGACTGAAATCAAACCAGGGACTCCTTCAGTCCACAGGCCGATGCTTTCTCCATTGAGCCAAATTGATTAGGGCTAGGTAGTATTTTTATAAGAATTAGAATTGTTAATAATGTTAGATGAATAAGTATATTTTCATTTGAAAATCATTAAATAATTCAGTTTGTTTCTTTTATTGGATAAATTTAAACACATTTCAAATTGATTGATGATTTTTCTGCCAGCCTCATTGTTAGGCTAATATCTACATACAGAACACATATACTAGAATAAATTATCCCTAATATTGCTTGCACACATTCTTGAATTAAGATTTCTTTTTACTATAATAGTACTATGCATATTTTCTTAGTTATATTACATTTATTCATATAATATAATATGCTTTATAATATGAATGGATAATAGTATTCATTTATCAATTACTCTGTGAAAATGTTTTTTTAAGTGTTTTGCAAATACTAATGCCAACCACAACCTAATGAGTTAGGTAACTATAATTATCACATTTTACCTATAAGAAGAGTGAGCCATGGAGATTTTAAAGAACTGTTCCAAGATTATAGAACAGGTTGAGACTGAGGCTGAGATGCATAAACAAGGCAGCCTAGGTCAAGAGCATGAAGGCCTGCCAGTGTCTCCACAATGCCTCCCAGAAGAAGGGCCCTATTATTACAGTTCACTTGGGCAAGTTCATTTTTCTGGGCTTCCCTTTCTTTTGTAAAATGACGAATCAGCTTTCAAAATCAATAAGGTCCCTAACATATTTGAATTGATATTACCTTTAAAATTCTGGAATATCTATATAAAAATGACAGGTTGATAGCACATATTTGATTTGCATTCTCCTCTAAAATGATATTTCATATATATATATATATACATATACATATATATATATATATATATATATATATATATATATATGAAACCTCAAATGACAAACTGAACAGGAGAAGAAATAATAGTGCCAGAGGCATGGAGGTGAGCAGGATCCAAGGGCCTGCCTGCAGTGAGGGACAGCAAGGGCAAGTGAAGCAGGGCCTTGAGAGACACAGCAGTTAGTGGGCTGATGCCTAGACAAACCATTGGACTTCTGGCCCCCTGATCCTACCTCCTTTCTTTGAAGATAGCTGACTGTTCTCCTCCCCTCTCAACTAGCACTCATCCCCCTCTTCCACTGTTACAGTAAATTGCAGACTTATTTTTCAAAAAAATTTAAGAGGTACCAAAAGTATGGATACCAAGTTACAGCAGAGGCCTGGGGGAATTGAGTGAAACTTTCTATAAAAGATTCTGGGAGCATCACCCCTTTCCTAGCAGCCCAGGCTAATCCCCACCAATGAGGTCTGAGAGTGAATGTTCTTCTTTGAAGAAACTGAATGGTCCTGAAGAAAAGATCTCCACATAATGATTGCCTTTGGGAGTGCCCCACTCAAAAGGACAGCATTCTCAAGAAAACCTGCAAATCCATCTGTCATCACTCTCTGCCCTCAGTGGACACATAATTTGTTCCAATCAGCTTTCTGTCTTTTAAATAGAAAAGGACAACCAAGAAAGGCAGTCTTTCACATGAATGAGATAGACTACACAAAACAGAACAAAATAAAAACAAAAACCATATAAAGTGAACTCTAAGAAAATAAAGATAAAGCAAGGAACAGAAGAAAACTTCACAATATTTTGTTTAATAATATTAAAAATAAGAGACAAAATAAGATATCTCTAAAGCAAAAGTATTTTTGTTATCTCTATAACAAAAAAAATAAGAGGAGAAGGAAATTTCTTGAAAGTCAAAAATATGTGCACTGAGATGCTCTTGCCTGCTTATTGAACAATCAGATCTATTCCATATAGCTTTTCTGCCTCCCATTGAAGAGGCTGCTGATGCCAAAAACTCAATTTCCAGCCTCCTTTGTCCTTAAGATCTGGGCATTTGACAAAGTACAGGGAATTCCACTGTGCTATCTTCCCAGAGGGAATAGGAAGAAATCTCTCTTTTTTTAGCAAGATGTTGTTTTATTGTAAAATTACCTGTGGAAACTGTGGCAATTTGGGGGCCATGAAAAGGCAAGTATGAGGATTCAAATAATTACTGAGGATGGCAAAGAGGAAAAGGGATAGAGCCTGGTCCTCGCTGGCACCACTAAGCTCAGGAGCTTACTTTAATCTATGGAGCAATGGGGAGATGTGAATACAAAGCAGTCAGACCATAGAGAAAGGTCTACTATATGCGGAAAACTACAAGACACTGATAAAAGAGATAGAGGAACACAAACAGATGGAAGAACATACCGTGTTCATGGATTGGTAGAATCAGCATCATTAAAATGTCCATACTACCCAAAGCAATCTATAGATTCAATGCACTCCCCATTAAAATACCAATGGCATATTTCACAGACCTAGAATGAACCTTCCAAAAATTCATGTGGAATAAAAAAAAGACCCCAAATAGCCATAGCAATCCTGAGAAAGAAGAATAAAGTAGGTCGTATCTCAATATCAGGTATCAAGTTGTATTACAAAGGCACTGTTCTCAAAACAGCCTGGTACTGGCATAAGAACAGACATATAGATCATTGGAATAGAATAGAGAACTCAGAAATCGACCCAAACCACTATGCTCAATTAATATTTGACAAAGGAGGCATGAACATACAATGGAGTCAAGACAGCCTCTTCAATAAATGGTGTTGGGAAAATTGGACAGATACATGCAAAAAAATATAACTGGACCACTAACTTACACCATACACAAAAACAAGCTCAAAATGATCAAGGACTTAAACATGTGACAGGAAACCATAAAAATACTAGAGGAATCCCCAGGCAGCAAAATCTCAGACATATGCCGAAGCAATTTCTTCACTGATACTGCTGATAGGGCAATGGAAACTAAACAGAAAATAAACAAATGGGACTACATCAAAATAAAATGCATATTGACAGCAAAAGAAACCATCAACAAAACAACAAGAAAGCCCACTGTATAGAAGAACATATTTGCCAATGTTATCACCAATAAGGGCATAATCTCCAACATTACAGGGAACTCATACAACTTAACAAAAGGAAGATAAACAATCCAAACAAAAAAATGGGCAAATAGACACTTTTCAAAAGAAGACAGAAAGAAGGCCAAGAGGCATATGAAAACATGCTCAAAGTCACTAATCATCCAAGAGATGCAAATCAAAAAGACAATGAGGTACCATCTCACACCTGTCAGAATGGCTATCATCAACAAATTGACAAAGAACAAGTGCTGGTGAGGATGCAGAGAAAAAGGAACCCTTGTGCACTGCTGGTGGGAAGGCAGACTGGTGCAGCCACTGTGGAGAACAGTATGGAGTTTCCTCAGAAAACTGAAAATGGAACTCTCATTTGACTCAGTGATCCCACTCCTAGGAATATATCCCAAGAAACTAGAAACACCAATTAGAAAGGATATATGCACTTCTATGTTCATAGAACATAGATTTATAATAGCTAAGATTTAGAAACAGCTTAAGTGCCCATCAGCAGATGAGCAGATTAAAAAACTGTGGTACATCTATATAATAGAATACTATGCTGCAATAAAAAAAGGAGTTCTTACCATTTGCAAAAGCCTGGATGAAGATGGAGAGCATTATGCTAAGAGAAATAAGTCAGTCAGGGAAAAATAAATGCCATATGATCTCAATCATTTATGGAATATAATGAACAAAATAACTGATGAACAAAAACAGATCCAGAGTTAGAGAAACACCGATCAGACCATGATACCTAAGAGGGTAGGGTTAAAGGGAAGATATCAACTAAAGGACTTGTATGCATGCATATAAGCCTAGCCAATGGTCACAGACAACAGAAGTGAGGACATGAGTGGGGAGGGGTAATGGGGGAATAAGGACAGACATGTAACACTTTAATCAATAAAGAAATTTAAAGAATAAAAGAAAGGTCGAAAGTTTAGGTGGAGGAGACATGAAGACTTATCAGGAAATAGGAGACAATGATATTGGGGGTTCTATTAGCATAAATTGCCATCGTGCAGTCATTCCAACAGTTATACTATAAGTCAGGCTCTGATCTAGGTGCTAGTGAGATAGCAGTGAACAAAACAAATTCATTGCCATTCTGGAGCTTACATTCTAGATAACACAGACAGAAAATCATATCTAATAAAAGAGTAATATGCAAATTGACCATGCCTCCACTATACCCATAAGCCAATCAGGAGAGAGTATGCAAATTAAGATGGCTATGGCCACACAGAGAGCAGGAGAGAGGCTTCGGTTTCCCTGGCACTGCAGGAAGCCAAGCTTTCCACACACTTTGGCTAGACCAGGCCTCCACTTAAGGCTACAAAATTTCAATTATAGAAGGTAAATAGAGAAATAAATGGCGGTGGAATAGACAGATGCGTCTGGAGCTTTGTCGCTGGGCAGAGGGAGAGAGAGCAACTAAGAGTCGCACTTGGAGTGTTTGTTAGCAAGTTAAGATTCAGTTATCCTCCAGGAGAAGTTGGGGGACTGTTGGACGGGGCTCTCCTGACCAAGCAGCCCCACTGCAACGGGGTTTTGTCGGCCGGAGCCACCAGCGCTAACACGGAGACCGCGCCATCTTGCAGAGGGAGGTGGATATCTGCGGCGGTCTGAAAGCTGCAGCTGAATCACTCACCAAACAGCCGAGGACCCAGAACATGGCTCTCCAATAAGCGCAGACACACAGACTCAGAGGAGATCCACACAGCACACGGAAAGGTCAGATTTCGCCTGCGATAAGGTGAGGTTTTCTGTCCCACAGAACAGAGACAAGCACACTGTGGGAACCAGTCTGCAGGAAAGCTGCTTCTGGAGAGGTTCGCGGATGTGGGGGAAAGTGTGATCCCTAAATGTGAAAGCAAACTCTCGGAGCTGTTGACAGAGAAGAGCTCTAGAAAACAACTCATTTTGATCTGAGGCAGAAGGACAGCCTGGGAGTTATTACAGTGTCCCGGCTGCAAAATCCCCACAAACTGGTTTTGAGAACCACAGAGTAGCAGGATCTGAGCACAGCCTAGAGAGGTCTTGTGCTTAGTCTCAGAGGTCAATTCCGAAACACTACCACCCCATGGATGATACACAAATTGACTCTCACATAACCACAAAAGAATAAAAAGATTAAAACACAACTCAGCAGTGGGACACAGGGAACTACAATACCCTCCCTACTGGGAAACAGGAGTGGCAAGCAGAAAAATAACGGAAGTGAATGACCATTCTATTTTTTTTCTTTTTCTTCTTTTTATATTTTTTATTTATTTTTTTTATTTTTGCATATTTGAATTAAAACTTTTTTTTTTCTTTCCTCCTCAATTGATTTTACCTTTTTAGTTATTATATTTTTGTTTTCAACTAGTATTATTACTATTTTGCCTTTTTGGAAAAAAACAAGTGTCATTTTGTTTTCCCTTTATTTTACTTCGGGATTAGAGCTCTACATTCTATTTTCATCTTTCCTTTAGCATAATTTTACTCTATCTCAATTCTACCTTTATGCCAACACTTTCCTCCTAACTTTCCCCATTTTGTTGTCTTGTTTTCTCTTTCCCTTTTCCAACTTTAGATTCTCCCTATTCTTTCTCATTACCTGGTTAAAATTTCACCCCACTTATATAGCTAATTTCAAATCCCCTACTCTAAGTCCATTCAAACCTCTCTCTTCTTGTCTTCACTATCAAAAAATTGTTTTTCTCTATGTCCTTTTGTTGCTGTTTTCCTGAACGGTGATTACATCAATTTTTTGTACTTTTTTGGTGAGATTGTTTTAGCTTATTCTACTTGTTTTATTTTGCTTTTTGTTTACTTTGTTTTGATTTGTTTTTTACCACTCTTTTCCCTCGCCTCACCCGATACCAGTTGTTATTTGTAGTTTGTATTGATCCCCAGGTACTGGTTGCTGGCATTTGTTGGGATTAGTGACTGTTCTATTGGTATTTTCTCCTGAAATCTGTATTTTGATCCCCTTTTCTCTCTTATCCTCTTTCTTTCTCTCTGATTTTTTTCTCTTTCTCTTTTATTCTTCTCCTACTTTTTATTCTTTATTTTATTTTATTTTTTGTTCATTTATTTTTTTTCTCGTGCTCCCAATTTGATTTTGGTATTTCTTTCTTTTCTTTATTCCTCATTTTTCTCTTCTTCTTTCTCTACTTACCCCTACTTTGTCTTTCATTGGTGGCCACCTTGTTTGTGATTATTAACATCCTGAATACATTTCTATTCAGTGCCTTGTGTGTTGTACCTGATAGTGTTGTAGATTGTGCCTTGGAATCAATGTAGGAAAGAGAACTACATAACCTGAAACCCGGAGAAGAAAGACCATGGGCACAAAAAGAAACAGCCCACATAAGACACAAAGGCAGGTATCACCAGAAAAGGAAGTAAATGAAATAGAAGCAGAAATAAGCCTGCCAGAGAAAGAGTTCAGAGAAATAATCATAAGGTGGATGAAAAGAATGGAAGACAAAATCAACAATGTAAGAGCCAAGAGGAAATGAAGAAGACCCAAGATGAAATGACGAAGAAGCAAAAAGATATAAAGAAGAAACAAGAAGAACCTAGAAGAAATGCAGAATAACAAGAAATGAAAAATAACATCACGGCTATAAAGAACTCAACAGAAAGCATCAAAAGTAGATTAGAAGAAGCAGACAACCACATCAGTGAGCTAGAAGACACGGTAGGAAAAAATACCCAAGTACACCAGCTTCTAGAAAAAAAATTAAAAAGCAAGAGGAGAGCCTAAGGGAACTTTGGGATAACACGAAACAAAACAACATCCGCATAATTGGAGTTCCAGAAAGAGTGGAAACTGAATAAGGAATAGAAAACCTGTTTGAAGAAATAATGACAGAAAATTTTCCCAATATAGGAAAGAAAAACCCCACACAAATCCAACAAGCTCACAGAGTCCCAAGGAAAATGAACCCCAACAAACTGATACCAAGGCACATTATAATTATATTGGCAAACACCAAAGACAAAAAATCTTAAAAGCAGCCAGAGAGAATCAGAAAGTTACCTACAAAGGAACCCCCATAAGACTGGCTACTGATTTCTCAACAGAAACTCATCAGGCCAGAAGGGAATGGAATGAAATATACAAAGTCATGCAAAGGAAGGGTTGAATCCAAGAATACTGTACCCTATAAGACTTTCAATAAAAATTGAAGGTGAAATCAGAAGCTTAAAGACAAAAAAGGACTAAAGGAATATATTACCACCAAACCAGCAATGCAATAAATGTTAAAGGTTCTGCTGTAATAAAAAGAAATAGGAAGCAAAGAAGGAACTCGGGGGTAAAGACTAAAAATGGCGACAGGTAAGTACTTATCAATAATAACTTTAAATATAAATGAATTAAATGCTCCAATCAAAAGGCATAGGACAAATGATTGGATAAGAACACATGAGCCATATATCTGGTGTCTGAAAGAAACCTACCTTAGGAAAAAAGATGCACACGGATCAAAGGTGAAGGGATGGAAGATGGTATTTCAGGCAAATGGAAATGAAAAAAAAAGCTGGGATTGCAATACTTATATCTGACAAATTAGATCTCAAAGTGAAGGACATAACAAAAGATAAAGAAGGCCACTTCATAATACTAAAGGGAACAATCCAACAAGAAGAAATAACTCTGGTAAACATACACACCCAATATAGGAGCACCTAAATATATAAAAAAAACTCCTGGAGGATAATAGGGGAGAGATTGACAGCAATACAATCATAGTAGGAGACTTTAATACCCCAATGTCACCACTGGACAAATCCTCTAAACAAAAAATCAGAAAAAAAAAATCAATCCTAAACGACTCACTTGACCAGATGGAATTGACATCTTCAGAACATTTCACCCCAAAGACACAGAATATACATTCTTCTCTAGTGCACATAGGAAATTTTCAAAGATAGAGCATATGTCGGGTCATAAGAAAAGTCTCTTCAAATTCAAGAAGATAGAAATCATATCAAGCATTTTCTCAGACCACAGTGGCATAAAACTGGAAATCAACTATAATAAAACAATAGAAAGAAATCCAACACATGGAGAATAAACAGCATGGTATTAAACAATGACTGGGTAACCAGAGAGATCAAGGAAGAAATAAAAAACATCATGGCAACAAATGACAACACAACAATACAAAATTTATGGGACACAGTGAAAGCAGTCTTGAGATGGAAGTTCATAGCCCTACTAGCCTACTGAAAAAAAACAGGAAACAATGGTAATAAATTACCTAACACTACAACTCAAAGAACTAGAAAGAGAGCAACAAGAAAAGCCCAGTGTAAGAAGAAGGAAGGAAATAGTAAAGATCAGAGCAGAGATAAACAACATGGAGACCAAAAAAAACATTTCCAAAGATTTCAAAAGAACCAAGAGCTGGTTCTTTGAAAGAATAAACAAGTTTGATGGACCTCTAGCCAGGCTCATCAAAAAGCAAAGAGAGAAGACCCAAATAAACAAAATCAGAAATGAAAGAGAAGAAATAACAACAGACCCTTCCAAAATACAAAGAACTGTTAAAAAATACTATGAACAACTCTATTCCAACAAATTGGACAACCTACAAGAAATGGACATATTCCTAGAAAAATATAACCTTCCAAAACTCAATCAGAAAGAATCTAAACAGTTCAATAGTCCAATAACTATGGAAGAAATTGAAGCAGTCATCAAAAAGCTTCAAGCAAACAAAAGCCTGGTACCAGATGGCTACACAGGAGAGTTTTACCAAACATTCAAGGAAGAATTAAAACCTATCCTCCTCAGAATATTCAAAAACATTCAAGAAGAAGGAACACTTCCAAACACCTTCTATGAAGCCAGCATCACCCTAATACCGAAACCAGATAAAGACAACACAATGAAAGAGCATTATAGGCCAATATCCCTCATGAACATAGATGCCAAAATCCTCAACAAAATTCTAGCAAATCGGATCCATCAGTGTATCAGAAAGATTATACACCACGACCAAGTAAGATTCATCCCAGGAAATCAGGGATTGTACAATCTCCGCAAATCAATAAACGTGATATATCACATAAACAAATTGAGAGATATAAATCACATAGTCATATCAATTAATGCAGAAAAAGCTTTTGACAAAATCCAACACCTTTTCTTGATAAAAACTCTCAGCAAAGTGGGAATAGAAGGATCATACATCAACATCATAAAAGCCATCTATGATAAATCCACAGCTAACATCATACTCAATGGGCAAAAACTAAAACCATTTCCCCTAAGAACAGGAACAAGACAGGGATACCCACTCTCACCTGTCCTGTTCGACATAGTAGTGGAAGTATTAGCAATTGCAATTAGACAAGAAGAGGAAATAAAAGGCATCCAAATTGAAAAAGAAGAAGTAAAGCTGTCCTAATTTGCAGATTACATGATATTGTACATAAAAAACTCAAATGACTCCATCCCAAAACTAGTTGACTTAATAAATGAATTCGTCAATGTAGCACGATACAAAATTAATGTGAAGAAATTTGTGGCATTTCTATACACTAATAGTGAAATTACAGAAAGAGAGACTCAAAAAGCAATCCCATTTACCATCGCATCAAAAAATTAATATACCTAGAAATAAACCTAACTAAAGAGGTAAAAGAACTATATGTAGAAAACTACAGGACACTGAAAAAAGAGATAAAGGAAGACATAAACAGGTGGAAGAGCATACCATGCTCATGGATTGGGAGAATCAACATCATTAAAATGTGCATACTACTCAAAACAATCTATAGATGTAATGCACTACCCATTAAAATACCAAGGACATATTTCACAGACCTAGAAAGTATTCTTCATAGATTCATCTGGAACAAAAAAAGACCATGAATAGCCACAGCAATTCTGAGAAAGAAGAATAAAGTAGGTGGGATCTCAATACCAGATTGCAAGCTATATTAGAAAGCAACTGTTCTCAAAACAGCCTGGTTCTGGCACAAGAAGAGGCATATAGACCAATGGAATAAAATAGAGAACCCAGATATCCACTCAAACCACTATGGTCAACTAATATTTGACAAAGGGGGCATGAACATACAATGGAGCCAAGACAGCCTCTTTAATAATTGGTGTTGGGAAAATTGGACAGATACATGCAAAAAAATGAACCTGGACCACCAACTTACACCAAATACAAAAATAAACTCAAAATGGATACAGGACTTAAACATTAGAAGGGAAACAATAAAAAATATTAGAGGAATCCACAATCTCAGACATATGCCAAAAGAACTTCTTCACTGATACTTCTACAAAGGCAATGGAAGCTAAAGAAAAAATAAACAAATGGGACTACATAAAAATAAAAAGCTTTTGTACAGCAAAAGAAACCATCAACAAAAAAATAAGAAAGACCACTGTATGGGAGAACATATTTGCAAATGTTATCACTGATAAAAGTTTAATCTCCAACATCTACAGCCAACTTATACAACTTAATAAAATGAAGATAAACGATCCAATAAAAATTGGGCAACAGACATAAATAGAACCATTTTGAAAGAAGACAGATGGAAGGCCAAGAGACACATGAAAACATGTTCAAAGTCACTAATTATCCAAGAGATTGAAATCAAAATGACAATGCGATACCATCTTACACCTGTCAGAATGGCAATCATCAACAAATCAACAAACAAGTGTTGGCAAGGATGCGGAGAAAAAGGAACCCTTGTGCACTGTTGGTGGGAATGCAGACTGGTGCAGCCACTGTGGAGAACAGTATGGAGTTTCCTCAAAAAAATAAAAGTGGATCTCCCATTTGACCCAGCAATCCCATTCTTAGGAATTTATCCTAAGAAATTACAAACACCAGTCAGAAAGGATTTATGCACCCCTATGTTCACAGCAGCACAATTTACAATAGCTACAATTTGGAAACAGCCTAGGTGCCCGTCAGCTGATGAGTGGATCAGAAAACTGTGGTACATCTACACAATGGAATTCTATGCTGCCATTAAAAAGAAGGAATTCTTACCATTTGCAGCAACCTGGTTGGAACTGGAGAACCTTATGCTTAGTGAAATAAGCCAGTCAATGAAGGAGAAGCACCACATGATCTCCCTCATTTGTGGATAATAAAGAACATTGTAAACTGATGAACAAAGGGATAGATACAGAGGCAGTAAAGTATCAAAAAGACTGTCAAATTATAGCAGGAAGATTTAGGAGAGGTGGGATAGATAAGAGATCAATCAAAGGACTTGTATCTATGCATATAAGCATAACCAATGAACATAGACACTGGGGGGTTGGGGTATGCCTGGGAGGGAGGGGGGCAATGGGGAGATATGTATACATGAAACACAATTTAAAAAAAGATAAATAAATTCCAACAGAAATGGCTGCCACCACAGAGCGAGCAGAAGGGTTAGCTCTGCTCCAGGTTGCAAAATTTCAATTATAGAAGATAAATAAATCCCAGATACCAGGGCCACTACTTGGGTCTCCAGGGAGCATGGATGGCCTGTGATCTACCACAGGCCCCTTACCCAGGCCTCCCCATGTCCCAAGGAAGCTCCCATCCTGATCTGGGACACCCTTCAGGACAAACCAGCTGGCCCCCACCTGTGCACCAGGCCTCTATCCTATCTAATAAAATAGTAATATGCAGATTGACCATCACTCCAACACACAAGATGGTTTCCCCCATGTGGACACAGGATGGCCAGCAGGGGATGGCAGTTGGGAGGGACCAGGCCTGCAAGGAAGGCCAGTTGGGGGTGATCAAGCCTGCAGAGGAGGGCAGTTAGGGATGACCAGACTGGTAGAGGAAGGAAATTGGGGGTGACCAGACCTGTAGGGAAGGGCACTTGTGGAGGGATCCAGGCCTGCAAGGGAGAGCAGTTGGGGGGAACTAGGCCTGCAGGGAAGGGTATTTCAGGCTGACCAGGCTTGCAGAGGAGGGAAGTTGAGGGGGACCCAGGCCTATAGGGGAAGGCAATTAGTGGTGACCAGGCCTACAGGAGAGACAGTTAGGGGCAAATAGGTTGGCAGGATGGTGGTTAATGGGTGATTACAGTGGCAGGTATAATTGGTTAGGGGTCATCAGGAAGACATGCAGGCGAGCATTTGGGATCCAACAGTCCTGGATTGTGAGAGTCCTGATCCCACCAGGCCTAAATGGGCAGTCAGATATCCCTCCAGGGGTCCCAAATTGGAGAGGGTACAGGCTGGGCTGAAGGACACCCCCCCCCCTGCACAAATTTTGTGCATCAGGCCTCTAGTTTAAAATAAAAACAAGAAATATGAAATGTGTCAAATAATGAAAAATTGTGTAGAGAAAAATAAAGTTATGTCAAAGACATAAGGAAGGCTAAAGGGGGTTATAGATACAGTGGTCAAGGAAGATGGTATCTAATTGGGAGTTGTTTAAGCAGAGATTTGAAAGTGACAGAGGAGAAAACCATGGAGACAAGGGAAGTGAGTTCCAGGCAGAGGAAATAGTAAGTACAGTGGCCTTTAAGTGAGAATGTGCTTGGTACACCTGAAGATAAGCAAAGCAGGCCAGAGAAGAGTAAATGAGGGGAGATTAACAGCAGATATAGTCAGAGCAGTCATAGAAAATGGAACCATGTTAAACCTGGAAGGCAATTGTGTGGACTTTGCCTTTTACTCTGAAGAAGTAGGGAGACTGTTGGGCTTTGTACAGTGACACAATCTTACTAAAGTTTTAAAAAACATCTCTGGAGGAGGAGCCAAGATGGCGGCATAGGTAAACACCTACACGGCTGCCTCGCACAACAATTTCGGAACTACAACTGAAGGACAGAACAGACATCATCCAGAACCACAGGAAAGCTGGCTGAGTGGAAGTTCTACAGCTAGAGGGAAAGAGAGGGGTTCACAGACACCCAGAGGAACTGCAAAAAGCTGAGGTACGGAGAC
>PVJN01026964.1:0-28531 GCA_004026805.1 Lasiurus borealis | reverse complement strand
ACACTGGGTAAATAATTATATATATAATCTGCTTACAAACTACTTCATATCAAAAGGAGAATAGCATTAAATTATCAGCAAGAAAAGACAAATGTAAAATTTAGAGGAAGAGAGAAGTTAATAAAACAAAAGATGTAGGAATAAATTTAATTAGTAAATTAACTAACTAGAAGATGAAAATGCACACTTGGACAGTCTATATTTAGCAGGAAGTATGGGATAAATGATAGAAAAAGTTTACTAATAGTTATTTAGTACTTTGAGAGTTAAGCTGTGTGACAGAGAGGAGATTTTCTCTGGCATTGTCTGCTAGTGTCTTTCCGTGACCCTAAATACAGGACTTTTTAGTAAATACAGACTTGTACTTTTCCCTCATTGGATTTTCTCATTTATCCACAGCTTTGGTTACAAAAGATCCCAAAGAACTACATTTTAACCTGAGGTTTTTAGGTTAGTGGGTTTAATTTAATGGTTCTCAAGTAAAATTTATTAGATGAATATGAGGGGTGAATAAGTGAGTAAGAGGGATAAATATATGCATTTTGAGAAAAATTTGGCCCTATCCAATTTTCTATATGCTCTGCTCTTAGTTAGAAGAACATATTAAGGATTCAGTTAGGTAACTTCATTGTTCCATATGGTTTTCTTTTCATAATTGACTGTTCATTTTATATTGCTGACAAGTTTTTACCCAGGTATAAAAGATGTATTATTGTATAGTTTTTGTCTTGGTAACCAATAAATAATTGTAAGTTATTTATGTATTTAAAACTATGTTAGTCATTGACTTGTTGAGTTTCTAAAGGTTGTTGTTTCATTTATTTGGGACAATCACAGAAATTGTGAATCACATGTTTTAGTTTATTAACTTTGGGACAGATTAAAACTCTAAAACACAAATATGTCAAATCCTGTGTCTTAGATGGTTCCAGATAAGTAACTACACCCGCCCATGTATAAAATGTGAGCCACAGATGCGGGGGAAGGAGGTGGTACAGTTCCATAAGTACTAAAAGATTTCACCTATCTGTATTCAAAACACATTTTCATATGACAAACACAGGAAATCTATTTGATTATTTAAGGAGCATATTGAGAGGTTTACATTAAGGAGATAAAGATGTCTGCTACTTGTTTCAATAATAGATAAGTATCTACATTCAATTATTCCAAATATATAGGAAAGTGTTATCTGGGAGAAATTAATATCTTATGCAATGTTTTATATGGTTTCCTGAGAACATAGTTGAGCTTTGATTTAAAATATTAGTTTCTTGTTCTGTTATTTTCTGTTATTTTTGAAAGTCCATCAGGAGATCTATAAAATATCAACCATTAGATAATTGTTCAGGCTGTACTCAAAGCAGTAGAGGCTTCCAGATACATAATATTTTATAAGGGGAGGCAGAAATATAATAGAAGGAATAAAATGGCAAGCATTGCAATTATTAGAGAAAAGCAAATTACATAATTGAATGACCTAACAAAAGAGAAAAGGGAACCGTAGTACACTGCTGGTGGGAATGCAGACTGGTGCCATCCCTATGGAAAACACACATGGGAATTTCTTAAAAATGTGTTTTAAATACATTTGACTCAAGGATCCGGTTTGTAGGAATATATCCTAAGAATTCTGGATGAATATGCACCTTCATATTCATAGTGAAAATATTTATAAGAGCTAAGATCTGGAATCAGACAGAACAAGTGACTATCAGGAGATGAGTGGATACAAAATTGTGGTACATTTGCACAATGGGATACAATACAGGTTAAGAGAAGGATTGTTTACGCTATGAGACAGCATGGAAGGGCTTGGATAGTGTAATGTAAATGAAATAAGGCAGTCAGAAAAAGTTGCAAGTTTTTATACAAAGCAGAGTACAAACGGGAAGGATGATTAGAATTGAAATGGATAGACATTATTCATTAGCTGTAACTTTTCTCAAGAAGCAAATAGATAATAATTTCATAAACAATTAAACACATCCTATGTAAAATAATGAAAAAAGTAATAATGTAGGACTTGGGATATTTTGCTAATTATTTAATGGACAAAGTTTTATGACCCCAAATAATAAAATGTTTCAGCATTATGCCAGTATTCTGTGACATATTCTATACCATTTCTAGCACCAGGAGGCTAAAATTCTGTACATGGGAAATTGGAAAAGACTGGACTTCATTTTTGAAATTATAAATTGTTGCTTTTCTTTAAAAATGCAGTAAAATGTTTCATTGTTATTCCTTAGATTAAATGGGAACATCTTGCTCTTTTTCTGTAGGTAAAGTCTTAACATTTTCTTCTTCTTATTCATCTGTAGGTGACACATTCGGCTCCTCTCTGTCATTTGTTCTTTTTCGTGTCAGAAAAGAAAAAATTAAGAAGCATAACAACATAATAAAAGGAATCAACAAATGTAGAAACAAGTCATTGGTTCTTTGTCCCATTTTTTTCCTTTTTTTCTGAGGGGGTGGCCCACTATCAATACTACCTCCACTGCCTTCTTTCAGGCAGTTGGGAGGGTCCCAATCCGGGTTGCAATGGCAATGCTGTCTGTTGTTGCAGACCCCTTTACGATTGCAGGTCTTAGGTGCACAACCAGTTATCAGATGTGATCTATGGACACACTTCCTTTTGATGCAGACATGTTCTCCCGTACATTCTGTCCCATCTTTCACATCACCAATATCAGGTATGGTCATTCCAAAATGGTAGTCAGTACCCCAGCAGGTGACACCTTCGATGTGAGTAAAATGCACAGTAGAATGATCCCTTAGAAGGGGAATTTTTATCACATTATCACACTGAATCCTCCCGCATAAAGTATCTGAGATGTTACATTTTACATATCTAGCATTCATTAGACCACAGTTCCCAAAACGGTCACCTCGGGTGTTCACTTCTGTGTAGCAACTCTGATTTGCACTCTTGGCCTCTTTGCCAAAAATGTTCCTACACTGCTCTTCACGGTTATTGCATCTCTTTTCATAACAGTAGCCACCGCCCTTGCATGACACTCCATTTTGCATGTACACATCCTCTGGACAATGGTAGGATGTCCCATTGCACCATTCTGGGAGATCACAGTCGTTTTTCTCTTGCCTACAAACTTTGCCTGTTGGCAGGATCTGGCAGTTTTTGCAACAACCCCCGAAAGCACAAGCAGCCCTAGGACTGAGAGTACAGTTGGACTCACAGCACGGATCTTTCAGACACAAATGTAAAGAGCCACAGTCACAATCTTCTCCTTCTTCAACCACACTGTTCCCACAATGTGCAAGTGTGAAGATGTTCCTTGTATCTGATGAAAGGTACAAACAATTTTTTCTTTCCATGATGTTCATGAAGCTAGCATAGCTGCAATTGCTGAATCGAGTTGCACTTGATCTTGCTGGAAACATTATGCATTCTTTATGTCCACATGTACAAGTTTTGTCAACATCATGATCCATACCCAAATTGTGACCAATCTCATGTGATACAGTATATGCAAAAGGATATACATTATCATTCAGGAAACTATCAACTGCACAGTTAAGTGTATACTCACATACTGTTCCAACAAAGGCTAAGCCAACAGTAATACCATACCCACGCTTTACAAAAACATGGGCGACATCATGAGGAAAGCGATTATTAAAGCTAGCTTTCTTCCATTTACAAAATGCGTCCAGGAGACCACCCATGGTATCTATTGAAATGGGGTTTTTTTCACTCCAGACCTCAATTCCCATTAAAACCACATCAACATCCAATGAATTCAAAAACTTATGTACTACATTAACCACAAGTAATACTTCATACTGCACAGCTGTGGTGTTACTTTGGTGATGCAGATAGCGATTGTGGTCCACCACCACTGCCAGTTCAAGAAGCCGCCTGTGGGTCCACCAGCCTTCATACCCACTCTGCATCAAAGTGAAATTAGCTCTTTCCTGAAATTTCAATTGTCTTGCTATTTCTTCATTTGTTAAACCACATTTCATGGGTGGCAATTGTGTCTCTTCACTCTTCATTCTATATAAGAGATGTTCAAATGTGGTAGAAAGTGTCTTTGGCTCTATTTCATAAACAACATCTTTGGTTTGTAATATTCCTTGAAAACCACCCAAACAGTCACTGAGGGCAACCATGGATTCTGGATCTCCCTCCACATAACCATGATAGTAGCAGTCATTCTGAATAAAAGGATGTTCCTCAAGAAGAGCACCTTGATCTGAGTAGGTAAACACTCGTAAGTATTTGGATAAAAAATGCCTGTTCACCTTCATGTGTATGACCTGTTTCTGACCTCCAAAGTACATTCTGTAAGAGAGCCGATCTTTATTCTTCATGCCAAGGCCAGTTCCTCTTAACTTCATGGGAATCACCACTTCTGGGGGACCAAGGCGTTGGGAGTGCACAACAGGGCACCCTCCATAGGAGAACAGAATCACCCCCAGCCAGAGTGGCAGGAGAGCTTTCCTCACACACACTAGTGCCTCACTCACAGCCATTATGGAGCCACTCTACAGACACTGGTGAGAGCAAAATAGGACAAGCAGGAAGCATCACTGTTCCCTCAGAGATGGGTGTTCAGTTTGGACTTTTAATCTGTTCTCTAGTAAGCTCATATTAGTGGAACACACTGGAAGAGAAAATGAAAAAAAAAATTAAAGATAGGGTTGGAGATTATGAGCAGGCCAAGGTGAAGGGGGAATCAAAAGACAAGTGTTAAACTGGATTAGTGTTTGGTTTAAGACATGACTCAGAATACTGCATGCATTTGTCCTTAAGAAATTTTAAGGGAGCCAAGTGCTTGTGGCTGAGTTGTTGCCTGTGGTCACTGGTTGAATTTCTGGTCAGGCAACATGCCTGATATTTGGGATCTATTCTCAGTAGTGGGCATGCAGGAGATAACCTATCCATGTTTCTCTGTCATAAACGGTTCTATATCACTCTCACTCTTCCTACTTCTATCTCTAAAAATCAATATAAACGTATTAAATAAAAAGAAATGGTAAGATAGTGTGAGATTTTTAGTGTACAAGAAATAATGATTGGGACTAAACAAACACCTTTTGAACAGAGATGAGTGATACATAACTTTTAAGGATACTGCTACTTAATTACGTGAACATATGTCACATTTTCACATTAAATATAGAAAACAAAGGTTTTTATGGAAGAGTAAGTATGTATCATGTTTGAGAGGGAGTGTCTATTTATATCTTTGACTTGATGTAAATATTAATATGTAGTTTTTTTCAATTTCATTTTAGTTTTATTACTTTTTAAAATCTTTTTTATTTTTCAATATAATTGTCATACATTCCTATAAAATAAAGGTGTAATATTCAAATTAACTCTCACATCTTCACAAATCGGCTGCCTACAACAAGACCAGCAGGATGGTGAATAACGAATGATCAAATGACCAAATAAACAGGCTGCATGGGCAACCAGGACAGCAGAGATGTGAGTGAGGGATGACCAAACAACTGAACAAGAAGGCTACATTGGATGACCAGGCCAATAGGGGAGTAAGGGATGACTAAACAACTCAACTAACAGTCTGTTTGGGGAGACCACGCAGGCAATGGTCGGGGGGGAATTAGTGAGGGATAACCAAATGACTGAACAAGCAGGCTGCGTGGGTTGACCAAGCTGGTGGGGGTCCATGAGGGGTAACCAGATTGGCAGAGTAGGCAGTTGGAGGTGACCAGGCTGGTAAGAGGGGGAGTAAGAGGTGATGAGGCCAGCAGGAGGTAGTTTGGGGCAACTAGACCAGTGGAGGGAGCAGTTGTGAGTTATCAGGTTGGAAGGGGATATAATTGAGGGCAATTAGGCTGATAGGAAAGGTAGTGTGGGCCAACTAGACCAGGGGAGGGGGGCTGTTGTGGGCAACCAGGCTGGCAAGGGGAGACAGTTAGGGGAAACAAGGATGGCAGAGCGGGGCAGTTGGGGGCTACCAGGCTGGCAAGGATGACCAGGGAGTCAGGCAGGAGAACGATTAGAAGCCAGTGGTCCAGGATTGTTAGAAAGACATTGGACAGGCCTAAATTGGCAGTCAGACATATCCTGAGGGGACGTGGGAGAAGGTGCAGGAGGGGCTGAGGGGGCCATTCCCATTCATGAATTAGTCCTATATAATCCTGTATAATAAGAGAATAATATGAAAATATCCCCCTGAAATTGGAGTTTGATTAGGAGTTCAACTGAGAGTTTGAGAAGAAACCTGGGTAGGCAAACCAACTACCCACAACTCCTCCCTTACGGCTGGTATGGTCTGATCAGATATTATTAGGTCACATCAGATGGACCTTACCCTTGCATGATTGCATGCACCAGGCCTCTAGTATTATATATTAGTTTTAGGTGTACACCCAATTGATTAGACTTATAAAACTTAATAAATGATTATACTGATTAATCTCACCCCCATATGATAAAGTGCATTCATTGTTATTAGAATACTAGAGGTCCATTGGACAAATATGTGCATAGGTAGGGTCCCTCAAGATGGCCCCAGTTCATATCTTCAGTTTTGTGGAACCAGTTGTGTACCCATTTTCACAGCCCTGTAACCCAGTCTTGCATCCCACATTGGCCTGGAGATGTCCCCCTCACCTGCTCCACCATCCCACCTGCAGGATGATCAATCAGTGCAGGGCCCTCAACCTGGCTCCCTCAGTACCTGCTAGCCGGGCAGGGGCCCTGCCCTCCACCACTGCCAATGGTCAATGATCGGGTCCCTGCTTGCATGCACCTTGACCTGGTGCCACTTGCTCACCTGTTTCACCATCCTGCCATGGTCCTGCTCTTTTAGGGTCCCATAAGGGCCAGCTGTGCCTCCACTGCTGCCTGTTGCCAGTGCCCCATTCCTGACACCTGCCATGTGCATGACACCCCGTGGTAGTCAGTGCACATCATAGCAAGTGATGGAACTCACAGTCAAATTCATAGTCAAACTCTCACTCAAACGACCACCCAAGGAGAAAATTTGCATATTAGGATTTGTGATATAGGATTGTTGACTATATTCCCCATGGTATTGTCTACATACCCATGACTATTCTGTGACTACCAATTTGTACTTCAGTATTCCTCTTTTGTCAAACCATTCTACCTACCTCCCATCTGACAAGCTTCAAAATGTTCTCTATGAGTTTGTTTCTGTTCTGCTTTTCTTTATTTAGTGTGTTTGCTTTTTTAAATTCAAATGTTGATAGGAATGTATTTATTGACATTTTATTATTTACATTTTTAATCCATCATTCTTTTTCTTCTTCTTCTCCTCCCTTTAATACTTCATGTAATACTGCTTTGGTGTTAGTGACTCTTATCTCTTTCTTTCCCTGGAAGCTCTTTATATGTTCTTCAACTCTAAATAAGAGCTTTGCTGGGAAAATTAATCTTGATTTTAGGTCCTTGTTTTTCATCACTCTAAATATTTCTTGCTAATGCTTTTGACAGGCCAAGTTTCTATTGAGAATCAGTTGAGGGTTTTATGGGAGCTTCATTGCAGGTAAGTAACTGCTTTTCTTTGCTGCTTTTAAGATTGTTATATCTTATCATTTTGTATTTCAATTATGACTTGTCTTAGTGTGGGCTTCTTTGGGTTCATCTTGTTTAGAACTCTCTAGGTTACTTGGATGTATTCTATTCCCTTCACTAAGGGAAGATTTATCTGTCGCACATGCTTGTGGGTTCAACGTGTGCAGTGTCTCTAGCCCTCCTACCAGTGTCAACAGCTTCTCTATATATTTAGTGTAGGACTTTTGTTAGGCTATATTTCATGTGGTTCAGAATTATTGTTGTTCCTTGCTTAGTTGCATTTGTGATGTGGTTGTGGAGGAAGAGATTCAGTAAAACCTCGATATAACTGTATATGAATAAACTTTGTTTTGCACTCAGATCTGTAATCCTGCTTTCCCCCACCCTAGTATATTAAAGGCAATAAGAAAAGTAATATATGGAAGTCTTTAAAATAATGTTCTTGAGGAATGAGAGCAAATAATTTATTATTTAAGACTGAAAGGCAGTCCAATTCTACAAACAGGAAATTGAAGCCATGGATTCCCATCAAGATGCCAGCATAGGTGAATACCGTATAATAAACCCTTGCTTTTGTAGTCCTTGATTTAAGGGACTATGAATTAAGCATATAGAATTTCTGGCCCCTATATCATATGTGATAATGAATACCCTGTTAATTTTGAAATGCCTTAATCCAAGATTTGCTCATAATTTAATTAATATGCTAAGGCTTTGTTAGCCATTATTATTTTTATCAAATAAGCCATATGTTGGGGAAATACAAATTATTACTTGTCCTTATTTTTTCCTGTTTTCCTTTTTACATCAATTCTGCCAAATTGCAAGTATCAATTGGGTTTTACATTGTTGTCATGTAGGTTTATTGGAGTGAAGAAGGAAAAAAGAGTTTTCCATGAAAAAGTAAGAACATGGGAAAGAAGACCTAATAAAACACAGAAAAAATGTTTCTAGAGAAAGGGTGTCAAGTTATGTTAAATGAAGTTAAAGCAAAAATGAAGCAGAAATCAGCACATAATCCAAAAGATGAAGGGACGTTAAGTGGGCATTTTTCATTTTTATATTATCTACTAAAAGAAGTGGATTTTTAAGTGAAATCATAGGATAATTCAGTTTGCTGTGGTTTTTTTTTTTTCCAATTCCTACAGAGGTTGTTGATGTTCTTACTTTAAGTACTCTCAATACTTAATACTCTGATCATGAAAGTCAATATTCATGCTATAAATAAAAGCTAGCACGGATACGTAAATTACTGAATGCAATTCAACAAATTTCTAATGTGGAATTAGCCTCAACCACTCTGTCCAAATTTGGGTTTAAAACATTAATTTATTTAGGCCTGCATGATTTATTTATGTTTCCCAGCTGTGTGACCCTGTGCCTACAAATTATGTAGTTTTATTAATATTTTGTCCAGTGAAACAAGTAACAAATCAATATTATGAAAAGGCATCATGCTTATACACAATTTCTCATTTTCACAAATATGTGGTCATGTGTTCATATTATTGAGGCAAATATTTTTACATATTTATTTTTCAAATAAGATATATTGCTTATCTCATAAATATATATAAAGATTGAAACTGAGAATCATCTTGCAATTCAAAGACTGTGGGGAGGTAGATATTTGTGCCCATCGTTAAATTTTACCACTAATTTTCTCCATCCTTTTGGAATGATGATTTTCTTTGCAAGTAAGAAGGTATTCTGATTTGTCTTCAGCACAGTCCCATTTTCAATTGTTACCTTTCTAGTTTGATTTTATTCTATTTTACGTAATGCTTAAAATGTTCTACTTCTTAAGACTATAATAAAAATATAAACACATTTAAGCAACAACCATTTAACCCAGGGTTCTTCTCTGTTTTGGTATCAGCATTATTATTGGTGAGTGAACATTATTGTACATGTTAATATATACATAAGATAACTGGTAAATTTTTTATGTTCTCACAGTTTTGTTATATTGATCAATTTCTGTACCTTAATCATCATGACCTTGTTTTATACTATCATTAATAGCGTAAATCTCGTTTTCCAAAATGCGAGTAACAATGAAAAAAGTATAATTTTGTACCTTTCCACCAAGTAAAAAATAAAAGTCATAGGTGCATCTAAAGATGTGAATACTTTTGTTTGTGTGTATATATATATAGTCATTCATACACAAATCCTACCATTTCTTTCTTTACATAAGTTTCTGAGTCACTTACCAGCATAAAAATTTATGGATCCATGGTTCTTTTAGCTACAGTTGTGTTAATTGATAGATTTTTCTTTATTTGAGACAACCATTTGTCTCTGGATTGATTACATTCTAGATGTAGTTACCTAGCAGCAATCATCTCACAGTTCTACAGATCATGGCAACTGATTAAAGTTCCTCCTCATTGTGACTCCACCATCTCCATCAACCTTTTCCAAATTGTCAATATGGGCAGACCCATGTTATGCTAGTTGTCTCAGGTAAGCCAAGGAAACAAGTTTAGTTATTCATCTTTGAGAGTTTACCAGTGGGAAAGAAAGAGAAGTTGTTAATATCTTCCAGCTGGATAACTGCCAGTGTCTTTTATTTTCCTCCAGTTTGGTAAGTTGAGTCTAAATCTGCAGTTTTTCCCCTAAAAGAATTTTTCTCTTTCTCTTTTGCTTTCATCACAATTAGTTTCCAATTAATCTACTTAGAGCTGTGGTAATCATTATATTTGTGAGTTGTTTTTAATTTGGACTCCCTAAATTAAAGCAGGAGAGCCCAAACAATGCACACAAAGGCATTCCTAGATCTTCTAGCTCAAGTGAATAAATAAAATACACCGCTGTCTGTTATAATAAACACCATATAAATGAGTGATTTCATAGAGACTTGTTGCTTAATAATTATGATAGAATATCAAAATCAGAACTCACAATGCCTACTCTCTCTGAGGATAGTAGGGAAGAATTTATTCTAGGTGTTTCTTGTCTTCACATAGTTGCTTATTCTGTGAAACATGATTCAGTTATGACAGGATTATTTGCCCTTGCCCAAATTTGCCATTTTAAATAGGACAACTGTTACATTGAATTAGGCCCCCCGTGCCCCCAACTTCAGTGTTACCTAATGCTAATGAGTTATATCTGCAAAGAGCTTTTTACAAATAGGAACAATTTCTGAGATTAAAAATAGTGGCAGAAGAAATGGCATCTTACAGATATGCTCCCAGGAAAAAACAGAAGTAACAGCTAAAATATAGCAGAACTACTCTGAAACAAGTACTGAGGACTAGCTGTAGAACAAGCATGTCAAATGTGCAGCTGGCAGGCCCCATTCCTCATTTATTCTGCTGGCTGTGGGTTTGACAAGCTTGTTGTAGAGTATGCTGATAACCAACGATGGAAAGTGGAGACCACATACAGTCTTGTAGGAGGGGCAAAGTCACTAAAGGGCTGGCCAGGCTCCCAGAGACAACAGCTGAAATAATAGAGAGATATCTAGCTGTGTTTTTTTGCCAATGAGATCTCTGTAGTCTATTCACCAAGCTGTCACCCCTCCAGAAGAGTGGACCAGAAATGATAAGGGACCCCACATAACATGTGCCTGTGTAAAAAAAGCATTGTTGCAGTCTGACATGGAGAGAAGGCTCGAAAAGCAGGCACCCTCTTATATGGGTCAAGCACAAAATTCTCCATGTAGCCCCTCACATTATCCTCTCACAGAAGGAGAGCAGAGAAGACTTGAGCTGTCTGAACAGAAGCGAGGATCAGGGGCTATTGGTTTAGAGCTCAGAAGGCAGAAACCATGGTTTGCTAACTCGTTCCCTCAGCAGTTGAGGCCATCTTTCTCAGTTAAACCTGTATTATCCTAACATTTTGCCTGGGGGAAAGACAGCTGATCCATTCTATGGTAAAATTACCTCATCCACCATGTGGAATTTCTGAGGCCCATTAAGAGACTGAGAATAACAATTAACTTCCAGGCAGAAGCAATTATCCAACCCTGCTGAAAAAATTTATCACCCCACATGCAAATTATTGCCTGTACTTTAGTCAAGACTGAATCCAATCAGTCTGCAGGCAGAGGTGGTTCACTAGATGCTTTGAGTCTTTGCTTTATCTAATTAATAAGAAGCAACAGTTTTGTTCCCCAGCACAAATACCACCCAGACTGTCAGTGAGCAAAAGACAATGGGACCCCCAAATGCCAGCTGGTGACCTCTGGAGGACCAACTCCATGAGTGAAACAAGTACTGCTCAGAACAGGGTCTAGCAAAGTGTGATACTCTGGGCAGATCCAGCTTCTGAACTAAAAAGACCTTGGCCATTGAACTCCTGGCACAATAACATTATGGTTAAATCTCTCTGGCAACAAGTCAAAGGGGAGAACCTATCCACAAATGAGACATCAACAACCAAGTACAATTATAACAGGATAGCCCAAACAACACACCCAAGGGGCAATCCTAGAGCATCCAGCTTAGGTGAACTAAGAGATTATACCACTGGAATCCTCAAGAGACTTTCTACATAAGGCCATCCCACAAAGACTGAGAGGCATAGTAGTGTATAATACACAGAAGCAAATATAAAAAGAGCTTAAATGGGTGGGAAAAAATATAATCCCCAAAGAGGAAAAAAAAAAGAAATCTTTAGAAAAAGAAATAAATGAAATGGAGGCGAGCAACACATCAGATATGAAGTTCAAAGTAAACTTTACAAAGTTGATTAATGAACTTAATGCAAATTACAATAGCATGAAAGGAGAAATGAAGGCCATTAACAAGAACAAGACAGAAATGATGAATGATATATCTGGAAAGAAGAAGAACACACTGGATGGGATGGTAAGCAAACTGGATGAAGCAGAGGACTAAATCCATGATTGGGATGACAAGGTATAAATAAATCTGCAATTAGAGCAACAAATAGAAAAAAGAATTAACAAGCAGACAGTTTAAACTAGTTAGGAATAACATGAAATTTAACAACATCTACATTACAGGAATATCATAAGGAAGAGAGGACAAGCAAAGATGGATAAACTCTTTAAAGAAATAATGAAAAAAACTTCCTCAAATGGATAAAGGAAAATGTCACTTAAGTTCAGGAGGAAAGTGTCCCAATCAAATTGGACATAGATAAAGCCACACCTAGACACATCATAATCAAAATGAAAATTAATAAGACAAAAAAAGGATCTGAAAGGCAGCAAGATAGATAGAGAAAATGATTTCTCTAGAAAAACACTTAAGGCCAGAAGGCAGTGGCATAAAGTAATCAAAGTGATGAAAAGCAAGGACCTAAATCCAAGACTACTATATACAGTGAGGCTATCATTTAAAATTGAAGGTAAATAAAAAGATTTTCAGACAAAAAGATGTTAAAGGAGTACATTGCCCCCAAATCAGCAATGCAAGAAATGTTAAAGGGATAGCTTTAAGAAGAAAAAAAGAAAGAGAAGACCCTAGGCATAAAGAAAATAAAAATGGCAACAAATAAATACCTACCCATAATACCCTTAAATATAAATGGATTAAATGCTCTAGTCAAAAGAGAAAGGTGACTGAATGTATAAAAAAAACATAATATTATTTATATCCTATATAAAAAAAAAATGTTAACATGCAAAGTGATCTAACATTGGAACAACAAGTTTCTATGATGTTCTCTGACCACCAGGGAGCAGATACTCAACTCAGAAGCTGATCCCTGGTGGTCAGTGCACTCCCACAGGGGGAACGCTGCTAGGCCAGAAGCCCTGAAATGGGTTGATGGCTGGCAAGTGCAGTGGCGGTGACAGGAGCCTGTCTCGTTTCCATGACAGCACTAAGGATTTCTTCCAAAGGCTGTGAGACTACAAGAGGGCACCAGCCAAGCTAAGGGATCCCTGAGTGCACAACTTTCATGCACCTAGCCTCTAGGCCTCTAGTGTGTATGTGTGTGTGATATCCAAGAGACCCACCTCAGAAGAAAAGACACATATAGATTGAGAGTGAAAGGATGAGAAAATATACTCCATACAAATGGAAAGTGAAGAAAAGCTTGAGTGGCAATGCTCAAATCAGACAAAATAGACTTCAAAACAAAGGCCATAATAAGAGACAAAGAAGACCACTTCATAATAGTAAATGGAATGATTCAACAAGAAAAATATAACCCTTATAAACACATATGCACCCAATGTAGGATCATCTAAGTGCATTAAAAAACTCTTATAGGACTTTAAGAGATAAACTGACAGCAATACAGTCATAGTGGGGATTTAATACCACATCACTGGATAGATCTCCCAGAGAAAAAATTAACAAGGAAATAGAGGCTTTAAATGACACATAGATCAGATGGATCTAACCAATATTTACAGAGTATTTAACCCCAAAGCAAAAGAATATATATATTATTCTCAAATGCACATGGAACATTTTCAAAGATAGACCACATGGAAGGGTATGGAATAGTCTATGAAAATTCAACAAGATTGATATAATACCAACCACCACCTGAATTCATAATGTCATGAAGTTAGAAATCAACTACAACATAAAAAAATCAAAAACATCCATATACATTTAAACTAAACACCATGACATCAAATCAAGCAAAAATTTAAACATGTCCTGGAAACAATTAAAAATGAACACACAACTACCCTTAAACTATGGCACATGGTGAAGGCAGTCCTGAGAGGGAAGTTCATAGCATTATAGGCTCATCTCATGAAACAAGTTAAAGTACTAATAAAATATCTAACCCTACAAGTAAATTAACTAGAAATAGAACAGCAAGAAAAGTTCAGAGGAAGTAGAAGAAATAATAAAGGTCAGAATAGAAATAAATGACATAAAGGCTGAAGAAATTAGTTCAAAACATCAATAAATCCAAGAGCAGGTTCTTTGAAAAAAATAAACAAGATTAATGAACTCTTAACAAGACTCATCAAGAAACAAAAGAATTATGAAATATATAAAATTATAAATGACAGCAGGAATATAACAATGGACACCACAGAAATACAAAGGATTATAAGCAAATACCATGAATAACTATATGCCAACGAACTGGACAACCGAGGTGAAATGAACAAATTCCTGGAAATATACAATCTTCCAAACTCAATGAGGAAGAATCAGAAAACCTGAGTAGGTCAATAACAATAGAGGAAATCAAAGCAGTAATTAAAAAACTTCCATCAAACAAAAGCCTGGAAAGATGGAGTCACAAGTGAATTTTACCAAACATTCAAAGAAGACATAACACCCTTCCTCCTCAAACTTTTCCAAAAAAGTCAAGAAGGAACTCTTCCAAACTCTTTTTATGAAGTCATCTTTATCCTAATTCCAAAACCAGTTAAAGACACTATAGAACAAGAAAGTTAAAGGGCAATATCCCTGATGAACACAAATCATAAAATCACCAGCAAGCCCAGCTTGTGTAACTCAGTGGCTGAGCAACAATCTATGAACTAGGAGGTCATGGTTCAATTCCTAGTCAGGACACAGGCCTGGCTTGCCAGCTTGAACCCCAGTAGTATGGATCTACAGGAGGCAGCTGATTAATGATTCTCTCTCATCATTGATGTTTCTATCAGTCTCTCTCCCACCCACTCTGAAATAAATAAAAAAAGTTAAAGAAAAATCCTTAACAAAATATTAGCAAATCAAATCCAGCAATATGTGAAAAAGATTATATACCATGACCAGGTGGGATTTCTTCTAGGGGTATAAGATATGTAAAATATTCACAAATAAATAAATGTGATACTTCACATTAACCAATTGAAAGATAAAAACCACATGTGTATAGCAGTAGAACAGAAAAAGCATTTGACAAAATTAAGCACACTTTTTGATAAAAAAATCTTCCCAAAAGTGGAAATAAAGGAATCATATCTTAACATAATAAAGGTTACATATGACAAACCTAGAACCAACATTTTACTCAATGGGCAAAAACTGAAAGCATTTCTGTAAAGAACAGTAAGAAGACAAGGATGTGTGCTTTCACCCCTCTTATTCAACATAGTACTGGAAGGGAGCATCAAAACTGTCCTTATTCATAGATGACATGACATTGCACATAGAAAACCTCAAGAATATACTAGGAACTTACTAGAATTAATAAATGAGTTCACAAGGTAACAGATATGAAATGCACTTCCTCAAAAATGATGGCATTTTTATATACCAATAATAAAATATCAGAAAAATAAACTAAAAATACAATCACCTTTACGATTGTAACAAGAAAATATATCTAAGAATAAATTTAAACAATGAGTTTAAAGGCCTGTACTTGGAAAACCATAGGACATCGAAATAAGATAGAGATTGATACAAACAAATGGAAATGTATACCATGTTCATGGATTGGAAGAATTAACATCATTAAAATGTCTATACTACACAAAGTAATCTACAAATTTAATACTATCCCTATTAAAATACCAATGGCATATTCCATAGAACTAGAAAAAATACTCCAAGAATTTATATGGAATCATAAAAGAAGCTGAATAGCTACAGCAATCTTGAGAAAGAACAAAATAGGAGGGATCACAATACCGAATATAAACCTATATTATAAAGTCATTATAAACCAAACAGCCTGGTTCTGGCGCAAGAACAAGTATATAGGCTGACCAATGGCTCAGAGAAGAGACCTCAGAAATTGATCCACACCACTATGATCAATTAATATTTGACACGGGAGGCAAGAACATACAAGGGAGTAAAGACAGTCTCTTCACAAATGGTGCTTGGAAAACTGGAAAGACACATGCAAAAAGATGAAACCTGACTATCAACTCACACCATACATAAGAATGAATTCAAGGTGGATAATAAAGTTAAAGGTTAGGCATGAAAACATAAGAAACTTAGAAGACAACATAGCAGTAAAATCTCAGACATTCTCCTGTATGAATATGTTTACAGAGACATCTACTAGGGCAAAGGAAACTAAGGAGAAAATAAACAAATAGGACTTTATCAAAATAAAAGGCTTCTGCAAAGCAAAAGGAAACACCATCAAATTGAAAAGGGAATCCATTGAATGGGATAACATATTTGCCAATAATGCATCTGATAAAGGTTAATATTCAAAATATATAAAGCATTCATACATCTCAACAAAGGAAAATAATGTCCAAATAAAAAATGAGACCTGAATAGATATTTCTCTATAGAGGATATTGGTAGATTCTAATGAACAAAATGAATTCCAACAAAGTAAAACCCCAAGCTGGGAGTCATGAAACAGACTGACATAACTTGATGTGGGGTTGGAGGAACAGAATTGGTAAACCAAAGGAATTATATATTGTATGCATTATCCATGGACATAGGCAATAGGGTAGGTGAGTTTGAGGGGAGAAGTAGTGTGAAAGGAGAGGGTAAGAGGGGATGGGTGATATCTATAACATTATAAAAATAAAAAAATATATAAAAAACTAAAATAGTAACAAAAATATTGAATTTATAGAAAATAATATGTATTAATTGCTGGAGTAGTATATAATAGTTATTTCCTTCTAAATAAATAAAAATGATCATAAATCATAAAAAATATATTTTATAAAGAAATACTTTCCCAAGTCAATCATTATTTTACTTCAAAATATCGGTATTATTAATTAGCTTCAAATCTTGATAACTGAAAGAGACATTTGCTTTTAATATCCACAAATTCTCCCCTCACCATTCTCTATCACAGTTGTAATTACATGTCTAAACTTAGATTTATTTCTACTCTCTAAAAGGACTTTTTTTTTTATTGCTTCACTATTTTTTTCTTAGTTCTTCCATTTGTTTCTTAATGCCTTTCATTTTTATATAGAAAATAATGTATACATAATGGAATGAAGTAAAAAAAACAAAACAAAAAAAAACTCTGCAGTACCCTAATGAAACATGTTTTGTATTAAATCCACAAATTAATTTTGTGTTTTATTTGTAACTTACCTGAACTAAAGCAAGAAGTTAAAACAGTCAAATTTGGGGAAGATGTTTCAGCAGATTCTGTCTTAAAACTAACTCTTTTTCCACTGAGTCCAAGACTTTAAGTACAGTGAGCTATTTTTAAGATTTTTCATTAAAGTGTAATATGTAAAAATGAACACATCACACAGGTTTATAGATCATAGTTTTTTCAGAGCTGAATATGGCTAGTTAAGCAATATTGAGGTTAAGAGAGAACACTTGTGATTGTTGTTGAGAATGTAAATTAGTGCAGTCTCTGTGGAAAATAGTATGGAGGCTGCTCAAAAGTTAAGTGTAGAGCTACCACATCTTGGATACTTTGTCTTTGTCTGCTTACTTCTTCTTCTACCGTCATTCACTGTCCCTGGACGTATTCTCTCTCTGGAATAATTTTATTTTCACTTCCTTTCATGAAAAGCAACTGCTTCTCTACTTACACTTATTTATGGAGACCTCCTTATTCCTACTTATTTCTCCTAAAAACTACATGTCAACAATGGGAAAGCCAGCGGAGGGAGATTTCCAGTCTTAAATTTCCCTGTGACCTACTGAAAGGATGTTTGATCTCAATTTCTTTAATTACCAAGGACACTTCAGAACAACCAAGCTGTTGGACATCTCATTAAACTACTATGTACTTATCTTTTTAACTGTTACACAAACTCACAAATCAATCCTGTAGAGAACTCAAAACATTTGAAATTTCATTTATAAATTTTTCTACCATTGTATTTACATTCTGACTGTATTTAGCAAGTATGTGGATAACCTATACAACATTCAATTTATTTCATCTTTACAACTCATTGTCAATGATAAGCCATCAAACTGGCTATGTCTTGCATTGTTTTAACATTCTCGCTATCACAGCTCTAATATCTTAAATAGTTTAGCATGGCTTTCATTCTTAATCTAAACTTTTCCTTCAAATTCTCTGAGAACTCAAATAACTGTTCTTGTCATTTATTTCACATTTATTTCAGTAACAATAATTTTTCCCTCCATTTTTATGTACCTTTCCTCTACGGTCAGGTAATTCAAATTTGTCCAACTCCTTAACCCAAACTGAATTGACCCATTCATTGCAAAAACAAATTGCTATCACTACCTGGAAAAATATCAGACTATATTTAGGAGGATGCTTAAAAAGAAGAAATAACCAGAATGAAAATGAGATATCCTGGCACTGCAGCCTGAAGATTATAGTTATGAGCAGATATTTATTTCAAACACAGTTATATTTCAGTACTTTGCCCATTATAAAAAGTAAATTTTTATTTATTTCTGTGAGGAAGGGAGAGGAAAAGGACATAGAAACATCCATTATGAGAGAGAATCATGGGTCAGCTGCTTCCCTGCATGACCCCTACTGGCAATGAGCTGGCAACCTGGGCATGTACCCTTCCCCTGAATAAAAACCAAAAAGGAACCATAAATCCCCAGGCTGATGCCCTATCCAATGAGTCATGCAAGCTAGGTGCTTTGTCTTATTTTTCTCCAAAATTTTCATAATTTTCTGAATTTCTAATGTCTTTATTACTGCACAGAGCACAGGGCTGAAATTTTATGTTGTTTTTGTTTTCACAAGTTATTATTGCTGAATTTCAATAATAATAATTTAAATGGTTAAACCAAGAATTACTCATTGCCATGAACACAAAAGTATTTGATGATGACTAGATGACACCTTTGAGCACAAACATCTCTAAATTGTGAATAAAGTCCCAATATCTTAATCTGGTCTCTATGTCTCTAATGATATACACTGGCTGTATTCTTACTATACAGGGTTGAGTAATGTTGTGATTGAAAGGGATTATTAATGAGTACTATTGCACTGTTGAGAATTATCTTAGCCTATACAAATCTCTCACTTAATTTATTCCTTAGACATGTATCTGGGATCAGGCAATAAGAGGAAAGTAGATGCCAAAATGTTTTTGAGCTAGAATATATTTGTCCTCAGTACATTATTATGTTTAATGACTCTAAAGATGAATCCTCTGAAAGAATACAACAACATTTTCAGTGCAGTAATGCTGCACAACCTTCATGGCAGAATTCAGTATCTGAAGGAGGGTTCAACAAACAAATGAAAATGCTATAAAAGATATATGAATTTAGAAGGCATGGTGGCCAGGTGGAGACCTCTTTCTTGAAGAGGCACACCAACTTCTGGCCTGGTGCGCTATTTATTTACTTGAATACACATTTGCACTTTAGTAATGCATACAGGCTTATCAAAGGTAAAGTTAGGATTACCAGGAAATGGAATACCAGATTAGGGAATTGGCTTGAGCCTTTGAGTCCATAGCAGGGCATATTAGGCTGATTTTCAGCCATCCTGAATATGAAAGGCCTTCTAATGATTTTTTTTTTTTGCGTTATATGTGAACTGCTGCTTTAGCCTCAGGCACAGTGTCAGACTTTATATGCATCCTTTATAAATACTTTTTTCTTCTTCCCTGAGTGTTTTCAAATTCATTCATATGTGTAATGTAGTTTCCACATCTCCTTCACTTTCATTCATGACCTAGTCAGTGTATCTTTAACTGAATATTAAATATTAAGAACATATTTTAGTGGATTTCAATGAAATAAAATAGGAAAGAATGGGATCCTCATCAAGGTGTGAACAGTTAACAGGAAAAGATCCTGTTGTGTGTGAGTGTGTGTGTGTGTGTGTGTGTAGGTATTTCTGAATGCACAAATACAGGGTGCTTCTCAGCTTTGTAGCACACCTTCTTGAATCACTTAGGAGAAAATTAGTGGTTGTCAGAATTCTAACTATGGACTAATCTACCTATAGATAACCACCCATCATTATGAACAAAGATTTTTTGAGATTTCATATAGTAAATGGAAATATAAATCTATCTCTCTGTCTCTAATTTAATGAGGTTGCAGATTTAGCAAGTTATAAAAAAGACTTTCTCAATTACACATCATTCAGCTCTCTAAAGTTCCTTAAATTAGGGCTTCCCCATCTCCATCTAACCTTATTTCTAATTTCTCTTTGGGAAAGCAGACTGCACGATAGTGTGTGAGTGAAGAACAATAGGAGGGTGTGTGGTTGCATGGGGAATGTTTGTTGGTGAGTTGTGGGAGAGCTATACTCCAAAGACTAGGGCAGACAACTGGATAGGGTTCTCTTGAATGCCAACCCCTACTGCTGCTGGCTTTTTTTTCACAGTGACCAGGTTAGACATGGAGACCACGCCATTTGAAGGGGAATGTGGATGTTATCAGAAGTCTGAAAATCTACAACTACACACCCAGTGAACAGCTGAGAACGTGAGAACATCAGTTCCCAAGTGGTCTGAGGATGCAGATTCAGCGGAACTCTGCACCACCACATGGAATAGTCAGATTTCACCTGAAATAAGGAGAGAAAGAACTACATAACCAAACACCCAGAGAAGAGAGATCGTGGGGAGACAAAGAAAAATCCTACAAATGAGAGAAAAGCAGGCATCACCAGAAAAGGAATTAAATGAAATGGAGGCAAGCAACCTGTCAGAGAAAGAATTCAGGGAAATGGTCATA
Organism: Lasiurus borealis; assembly: GCA_004026805.1. Taxonomy (NCBI): domain Eukaryota; kingdom Metazoa; phylum Chordata; class Mammalia; order Chiroptera; family Vespertilionidae; genus Lasiurus; species Lasiurus borealis. The sequence continues at coordinate 7,492 of PVJN01026964.1, read as the reverse complement.
AGATGGATAAAAGGAGTTATAGACAGATTCAATAGTAAGTTTAAGAACCAAGAGGAAATGAAGAAGAAAAAGAAATGAAAAATGACATTGCTGCTTATATAAAACTCAATTGAAAGTATCAACAGTAGAGTAGAAAAGCATAGGATCCAATCAGTGAGCTAGAAGAAAAGGTTGAAAAAAAATACCCAAGTAGAGTAGCTTCTAGAAAAAAAAAATTAAGCTGGAAGAGAGCCTAAGGAAACTTTGGGACAACAGGAAACTAAACATCAACACAATAGTGGTGCAAGAAAGTGAGTAAACTAAGCAAGGAATAGAAAACTTAATTGAAGAAATGATAGAACTTCCCTGATATATGGAAGAAAAAAAAACACAGAAATTCAAGAAGTTCACAGAGTCCCAAAGAAAATGAACCCCAAAGACTGATGCCAAGACATGTTTTAATTAAATTGGAAAAGACTAACACCAAATTAAGAACCTTAAAAGTGACTAGAGAGAGACAGAAAGTCACCTACAAAGGATCGCCCATGAGTCTAGCAACTGATTTCTCAACTGAAGCACATAATGCCAGAAGGGAATGGAATAAAATATACAAAGTCATGCAAAGGAAGGATCTGAATTCAAGAATACAGTACACAGAAAAGCTACCAACCAAAACTGTGCGTGAAATCAGGAGATTCACAGACATAAAGGACTAAGGGAGTTTATTACCACCAAATCAGCAATGCATAAAATGCTAAAGGGTCTGCTGTAAAAAGAAGAAATAGGAAAGGCAGAAAGAACACAAAGGTAAAGAATAAACATGGTGACAAATAAGTACCTATAAGTAATAACTTTATATGTAAATGGATTAAATGCCCCAGTCAAAAGACGTAGGGTAACTGATTGGATAAGAAAATATGACCCATATATATGCTATCTACAAGAAACCTACCTCAGAAAAAAAGAGGCAAACAGACTGAGGGTGAATGAATGGAAAAAGTTTTTTTCTGGCAAATGGAAATGAAAAAAAGCTGGGTAGCAATACTTATATCTGACAAATTAGATCTCAAAGTGAAGGACATAAAAAGAGATAAGGAAGGCCATTTCATAATACTAAAAGGAACAATAAAACAAGATGAAATAACTCTGGTAAACATATATGCATCCAATACAAACTCACCCAAATATTTAAACAAACTGTTTTAAGATTACAAGGGAGAGATTGACAGTGATACAATCATAGTAGGGGACTTTAATACCCCACTATCACCATTGGACAAATTCTCTAAACAAAAATCCACGAAGAATGTCAATCCTAAATGACTCACTAGACCAGATAGAATTAATTGACATCTTAAGAACGTTTCACTCCAAAGCCACAGAATATAAATTCTTTTGAAGTGCACATAGGTCATTTTCAAAGACAGACCATATATTGGGTCACAAGCAAAGTCTCTTCAAAACTTAATAAAAGAATGATAAATAATTCAATAAAAAATGGGCAGTGGACCTAAATAGAAACTTTTGGAAAGAAGACAGAAGGAAGGCTAACAGATATAGGAAAACAAGCTCAAAGTCACTAATTATCCAAGAGATGTAAATCAATACAACAATGCGGTACCACCTTACACCTATCAGAATGGCTATCATCAACAAAACAAAAAATGATAAGGCTAGGAGGATTCGGAAAAAAAAAAGGACCCTCCTACAATGTTCATGGAAATGCAGACTGGTGCTGCCACTGTGGAGAATAGTACAGAATTTCCCTAAAACTCTAAAACTGAAACTCCCATTTGACCCTGTAATTCCACTTCCAGGAATATATCCCAAGAAACTAAAAACACCATTTGGAAAGGATATATATTGACAGCAGCACAATTCACCATAGCTAAGATTTGGAAACAGCCTAAGTGTCCATTAGCAGATGAATGGATTAAAAAACTTGGTACATCTATTCAATGGAATACTACGCTGCTAAAAAAAGAAGGAATTCTTATCATTTACAACAGCATGGATGGATCTGGAGAGCATTATATGAAGTGAAATATACCAGGCAATGAAAAAAAAATACACATGATCTCATTCATTTATATAAGTAAAGCACATAATAAACTTATGAACAAAAAGATAGATACAAAAGCAGTAATATAATGAACAAACTGTGAAATTAGAGTTGGAATGCTGGGGAGAGCTGGAGAGGGGGGTAAAAAGATCAACCAAATGACTTGTATGCATGCATATAAGCAGAACCATTGGACACAAGACACTGGGGGGTGGGATAGCATCTAGTGATAGGGTGTAGGGGTGGCTGGTGAAAAAGGTCAATAAGAAGAAAAGGAGATATATGTAGTATTACATGTAATACTTTAAACAACAAAAAAAATTAAAAATATAAATTTTTGTTGCAAAACAAAAAAATTGAAAAAGTCCAACAGCCTTTCTTACCTTCATCGTATATCCTCTCCACATACAGTTGAAACACTTCCAGATTATTTCTGAAATACCAAATCATATTACTGAACACTTGAAGATTCAAGGGGAAAATTGCCTCCACTATAAAACCGTCTTAAGATTCGGAAAATGGGGGCGGAATAGACGGATGCGTCTAGAGCTTTGTCGCTGGGCAGAGGGAGAGAGAGCAGCTGAGAGTTGCACGGGGAGTGTTTGTTGGCAAGTTAAGAGTCAGTTATCCTCCAGGAGAAGGCGGGGAACTGCTGGACGGGACTCTCCTGGCCAGACAGCCCAACTTCCAGGGGGGGGTTTGTCGGGATGGAGCCACCAGCGCGAATGTGGAGACCGCACCATCTTGCAGAGGGAGGTGGATGTCTATAGCGGTCTGAAAGCTGCGGCTGGTTGAAACACCCACCGAACAGCCTAGAGACCCAGAACACTGCTCTCCAATCAGCACAGACAGACGGCGGATTCAGAGATCCACACAGCACACGGAAAGGTCAGATTTCGCCTGGGATAAGGTGAGGTCTCCTGCCCCTCAGAACAGAGATGCGCACACTGTGGGAGCCGGGCTGTGGGAAAGCTGCCTCTGGAGAGGTCCATGGAGGTGGGCAGGGTGTGATCCCTAAGTGTGGAGGCAAACTCTCTGAGCTGTTGACAGAGGGGAGCTCTGGAAAATGACTTGTTTTGTATCTGAGGAAGAGGGACAGCCTGGGAGTTATTACAGTGTCCCGGCTGCAAAATCCCCACGAACCAGAGTAGGAGGATCTGAGTATAGCCTAGAGAGGTCCTGTGCTTTGTCTCAGAGATCAATTCAGAAACACTGTCACACAGTGGATGACACACAAATTGACTCTTGCATAACCACAAAAGAATAAAAAGATTAAAACCTTAACAGTGGAACACAGGGAACTGCAATACCTTGCCTACTGGGAAATAGGAGTGCCAAGCAGAATACTGGAAGTGAATGACCATTCTATTTTTTTTTCTTCTTTTCTTTTAAAAATTATTATTTTTATTTTTCATTTTTACATCTTTTAATTAAAAGACTATTTTTTCTTTCCACCTCAATTGATTTTACCTTTTTAATTATTATATTTTTGTTTTCAACAGTATTATTAATTACTACTAGTACTTTACCTTTTGGGACATTCTATTTTCATCTTTCCTTTAGCATAATTTTACTCCAACTCAACTCTACCTATATGCGAACACTTTCCTCCTAACTTTCCCCATTTTGTTGTCTTGTTTTTCTTTCCCTTTTCCAAATTGAGTTTCCCCCAAATCCCCTAATACAAGTCTATACAAACCTCTCTCTTCTTGTCTTCACTAGCAAAAAAAGTTGTTTTTTCTCTATTTCCTTTTGTTACTATTTCCTGAACAGTGATTATAATGATTTTTTGAACTTTTTTGTGAGATTGTTTTAGTATATTCTACTTGTTTTATTTTGCTTTTTGCCTGCTTTGTTTTTTACTTCTCTTTTCCCTCACCTCCCTTGATACCAGTTATTATCTGCAGTTTGTATTAATCTCTAGGTACTGGTTTCTGGCCTTTATTGGGAGTAGTCACTGTTCTATTGGAGTTTTCTCATGACATCTATATTTTGTTCCCCTTTTCTCTCTTATTCGCTTTCTTTTCTCTCTGACTTTGTTTCTATTTCTCTTTTCTTTTTTTTTCTTCTGCTTTTTTAAAATTTAATTTTATTTTATTTTTAGTTCATTTATTTATTTATTTTTTTCTCCCTCTCCCAATTTGATTTTGGCACTTCTTTCCTTTATTTTTACCTCAATTTCCTCTTCCTCTTTCTCTACTTACCCCTAATTTGTCTTTCATTGGTGGTCATCTTATTGGGGATTATTAACATCATAACACATTTCTGTTCAGTGCCTTGTGTGCTATACCGAGTCGTGTTGTAGTTTGTGCCTTTGAATCAATGTAGGAGAGAGAACTACATAACCAGACACCCAGAGAAGAAAAACCATGGGCAGAAGAAGAAACAGCCCACATACAACAGGTAGGCAGGTATCACTAGAAAAGAAAATAAATGAAATAGAAGCAGAAATAAGCCTGCCAGAGAAAGAGTTCAGAGAAACGATCATAAGGTGGATGAAAAGAATGGAAGACAAATTCAACATTGTGAGTAAGAGCCAAGAGGAAATGAAGAAGAAGCAAGAAGAAATGCAGAACCAGCAAGAAGAAATGCATAAGAAGCAGGAAGAAATGTGGAAGAACCTAAAAGAAATGCAGAATAATCAAGAAGAAATGAAAAATGACATCACTGCTATAAAGAACTCAATGGAAAGCATCAAAAGCAAACTAAAAGAAGCAGAGGACGGCATCAGTGAGCTAGAAGACACGGTAGGAAAAAATACCCAAGTACAGCAGCTTCTAGAAAAAAAAGTTAAAAAGCAAGAGAAGAGCCTAAGGGACTTTGGGATAACATGAAACAAAACAACATCCGCATAATTGGGGTTCCAGAAAGAGTGGAAACTGAATAAGGATTAGAGAACGTGTTTGAAGAAATAATGAGAGAAATTTTCCCCAATATAGGAAAGAAAAAACCCACTCAAACCCAAGAAGCTCACAGAGTCCCAAGCAAAATGAACCCCAACAAACTGACACCAAGGCACATTATAATTAAATTGGCAAACACCAACAACAAAGTAAGAATCTTAAAAGCAGCCAGAGAGAAACAGAAAGTTACCTACAAAGGAACGCCCATAAGATTAGCTACTGATTTTTCAACAAACTCATCAGGCCAGAAGGGAATGGAACAAAATATACAAAGTCATGCAAAGGAAGGGTCTGAATCCAAGAATACTGTACCCTGCAAGGCTTTCAATCAAAATTGAAGGTGAAATCAGAAGGTTCAAAAGGACAAAAAAGGACTAAGGGATTAGGATACCACCAAACAAGCAATGCAAGAAATCTTAAAAGGTCTGCTATAATAAAAAGAAAGAGGAATTGAAGAAGGAACTTGGGGGTAATGACTAAAAATGGCAACAGATAACTACTTATCAATAATAACTTTAAATGTAAATGGATTAAATGTTCCAGTCAAAAGACATAGGGTAACCAATTGGATAAGAAAAATGATCCATATATCTGCTGTCTCCAAGAAACCCACCTCAGGAAAAGAGATGCACACAGATTGAGGGTGAAGGGATGGAAGATGCTATTTCTGGCAAATGGAAATGAAAATGAAAAAAAAGTTGGGGTTGCAATACTTATATCTGACAAATTAGATCTCAAAGTGAAGGACATAACAAGAGATAAAGAAGGCCACTTCATAATACTAAAGGGAACAATCCAAGACGAAGAAATAAATATGATAAACATATATGCACCCACTATATGAGCACCTAAATACATAAAAAATTCTTGGAGGGTATTAAGGGAGAGATAGATAGCAATACAATCATAGTAGGAGACTTTAATACCCCACTGTCACTATTGGACAAATTCTCTAAACAAAAAATCAGCAAAGAAACATCAATCCTAAATGACACACTAGATCAGATGGAATTAATTGACATCTTCAGAACATTTCACCCCAAAGCCACAGAATATACATTCTTCTCCAGTGCACATGGCTCATTTTCAAAGATAGATCATATGTTGGGTCATAAGAAAAGTCTCTTCAAATTCAAGAAGATAGAAATCATATCAAGCATTTTCTCAGACCACAGTGGCATAACACTGGAAATAAACTATAATAAAAACAATAGAAAGAAATCAAAAGCGTGGAGACTAAACAGCATGCTATTAAACAAGGACCAGGTAATCAGAGAGATCAAGGTAGAAATAGAAAACATCATGGCAACAAATGACAATGACAACAGAACAATACAAAATTTATGGGACACAGTGAAAGCAGGCTTGAGAGGGAAGTTCATAGCCCTACAAGCCTACTGCAAAAAACAGGAAACAATGGTAATGAATTACCTAACCCTTCAACTCAAAGTGTTAGAACGAGAGCAACAAGAAAAGCCCAGTGTAAAACCTTCTAAGAAGAAACCACATATCACTAATTACTTTGCAATCACTTTTTAATGTAAAATAGTTTCACAGACATTAACAATCTCCATACAAAGCTACTTCAAATCAAAGGAAGAATAGCATTAAATTGTCAGGAAGAAAAGACATATGTAAAATTTTGAGGGAGAGGTTAGTACAACAAAGGATGTGGGATAAACTTACTTAGTAAATTAACTAACTAGAAGATGAAAATGCTCACTTGGGAAGCAGAATGGCTGGGATAAATGATAGAAACAAGTTTACTAGTAGTTATGTAGTACCTATGAGAGCTTAGCTGTGTGACAGAGAGGAGATTTTCTCTTTCACAGTCTGCCATTTTCTTTCTGTGACCCTAAATATAGGCCATTTTAGTAAATACAGACTTGTACCTTTACCTCATTGGATTTTCTCATTTTTCCACAGCTTTTGTTACAAAAAGGTCCTAAAGAACTACAGTTGACCATGAGGTTTTTAATTTCTTGGGTTTAATTTAAGGGTTCTATAGTAACATACATTACATGAGTATGAGGGATAGATAAGTAAGTAAGAGGGATAAATATATGCATTTTGAGAAAAATTTGGCCCTATCCAATTTTCTATATGCTCTATTCTTAGTTAGAAGAACATATGAAGGATTAAGTTAGGTAACTTTATTGTGCCATGTGGTTTTCTTTTCATAATTGACTGTTCATTTTATATTGCTGACAAGTGTTTATCCAGGTATAAAAGATGTACTAGTTTATTGTATGGATTTTGTCTTGGTGACCAATAAATACTTGTAAGTTATTTATTTATTTAAGACCGTGTTAGTCATTAATTTGTTGAGTTTCTAAAGTTCTTTGTTTCAAGGAGCCAAGATGGCGGCATAGGTAAACACCTACACTGCTGCCTCGCACAACAATTTCAAAACTACAACTAAAAGACAGAACAGACATCATCCAGAACCACAGGAAAGCTGGCTGAGTGGAAGTTCTACAGCTAGAAGGAAAGAGAGGGGCTCACAGACACCCAGAGGAACTGCAAAAAGCTGAGGTACGGAGACGCG
>PVJN01026963.1:17248-28633 GCA_004026805.1 Lasiurus borealis | reverse complement strand
TTTATATTGTTCATTATATTCCATAAATGAGTGAGATAATGTGATATTTATCTTTATCTGACTTATGGATAAAGACCAGCTTCTCTTTTGTAAGCAGAATTTTTATGATCCATTTTTGATAAGTTTATGATCCAAAGTATTTACAGTTTGTTTCTGTTGTCCTGTGTGTGTGTGTGTGTGTGTGTGTGTGTGTGTGTGTCCTTCTTTCACAGTGTCTTATCTCCTTATGCTCCTGATTATCTTAAAGTGTGAGATAGAAATAAAAATAAACATAAATATAAGTATGAAGCTGTAATTTGAACCTTAGGATAAATGCAACTTCCTCCAGACAGAATTTGCAATCTATACTGCAAGGTTCTGAAGATAATAGCAATCCAGGATCTATTTGAACAAAGTTGAAGACCAAATTCTTCCCCCCAATTTAAAATTATGCTGGAATTCCATGTAATGGCTTTTCCTTCTCCTTAAGGAGTGAAGTTGTTGTGGTCTTAGTTTTGATTGCTGTTCTGCTTATCTGATAGTAACTGCCATACTCTTTTATTCTCTCAATTTCTAATTTTTCTCCATTTTGACCTGATAATTTCTTATTGTCTTGTCAAGATTTTCAGATGATTTAAAAATATGTCTTCTCTACTCTTTTTTGGCTATGTAGGTGTGGGGCTTGGGGAAGACTGGTCCAATTATCTAACCCCTTATTATAGGAGTCAAAGTGAAAGGTTTCATTTTTAGCATGCAAGATATCGATAGATTAAACTAAGTGCACATTTTGAGTGGGAAAGTGGATATCTCCAATCAAAATTTCTCAGGAGAGTATAGTTGGAGGTGTAATATAGGGGAACATCACCATATGGTTGTCACTAAAAGCAAGAGATCAGATGAGATCACTTAATATTGAGATTGAAAATAGAAAAGAGGATCAATGGTCAAGAGTCAAAGGCTAGAATATATAGAAAGGTCAAAATGAGGAAGAGACTGAGAAATACTAGGAAGAAGCCAATGATGTTTGCAGTAAACTAGGATATCATGATGCAACTACAGCTGAGGAAAGAAAATATTTCAAAAAGGGAAGGTAGCCAACTGTGTCAAATGATCCTGAGAAACTAAATAAGTGAGTGCAAAAAATAAACTACTGATTTTGATAGTCTGGAACTCAAAGACAAAACCATTTTGGAGGAGCAGCATGACTAAAACTTTAATGGAGTAGTCTGAGGATGTAATAGTACAAGAAAATAGGGAGACACTGAATACTGAAAACTCAATAAGAATTTTCCCTGTAAGGAAGGAGAAAAATGGAGCACCAGATAGACAAGAATTTATGATCAAGGTAGAGAATACTTTAAAATAAAAAATGACATGATTGATTTCTTATGGAACTGATCTTGTAGAAAGAGGAATTGTTGATGTAGGAAAGAATAAAAATACCTGAAATAAGCTAGCAAGAGAAAAATCTCACATGTTCTCACCTATATGTGAAATCTAATAAACAAAATAAATCAAAAAATAAAATAGATCCAGAGACACTGAAACATGCAACAGACAGAGTCATCTTAGAGGGAACGGGGGGAAGGGGAGGATAGGAAGTTATTAGCCAAAGAACTTATATGCATATATACATATTCTTGGACTCAGACAATAGTGCAGTGAAGGCCCGGGGAGTGGGGGAGGGACAAGAGTAGAAGGATTAATGGGGGTGGGGGTGGGGAGAGGGAGAGGTGGGACATTTGTAATACTTTCAACAATAAATATAATTTTAAAAAAAACTACTTGAATGGACAAAAGAGAAGAGAATCAAGGGTTTATTCAACTGGGGAGGTTTCTTCCATCTGATTAAAGAGAAAGCAGAGCAAGTAGGTTGAGATTCCTGTAGTTGATACAATTGGTGGTGGGAGTTTATCATTATATTAGATTTTTTTGGTCTTCACTGGAGATAGACTCATTTCCCAAATACAGTGGAACCTCGAGATACAAGTTTAATTCGTTCCGTAACCTTGAGGCATGGGAAAGTGAGACGCTCGAGTCGAGGTAAACTGGTGGGTGGTGTGCAGCCGTCCTATCTGCACGATTACTCCTATCTCAAATGTTGCTCATATTTCAAAGCAAAATTGGCTTGCTCGACGGCTCATATCTCAAAAATCTCGTATGTTAGGGCACTCGTATCTCGAGGTACCACTGTATTTAATATCTGTGATAAAAAATTGTATTTTGGAGAAGAACAGAGACACATATTCAGGAGAGTGTGACTAGGATCATAAGAGGGTCTCAAAATTTTGCTCCTTAAGTGCAGGGGCTGGGTATATTTATTTTCTTGGAAAGACTTCAAATCATTGGAGAGTTCTTATGAAGCAAAGGCAGTGGTCTTTTGTGTGGATAGTTCCAGAAGACAAAACTATAACCAGCACATCAAAGTCATCAAAAGATAGATTTTGATTCATAATAAAAATGTATTTTGTGAAATCTAGAACTTCACAATTTTGAAGTCATGAAGCTCCTTTCACAGAAAATGTTCAGAAACCTGGATGGCCACCACAAGGACATTGTAGAGATAATGCTTACATTGAAATGAGAAATTATGTTATACACTTCCAGTCTGTACCAGGCATGAGTTCTGTGATTTTTGTGACTGGTTCATCTCTTTAAATTATTTCTCAGCAATGTTCTTTCTTAAATTTCTATCGCAACTGTAGCATTGTAGCAATTGTACTTAATGAAGACTGAAAAAAAGATGTGAGATGGGAACTACAGCTGAGATTGCTCCTTATGGTCATATTTTTGCAAACTTTAGAGACAACATTGTGGTGTCATCAAATTCATCTAACCTATGATTAATCAGAGACATTGGAGGAATCACATATCCAATTCCCAGTCTCTACTTCTTTTAATGCTTTTGTATTTCAGTCTGTGCATAAGATGCGTCAGTGTGGTTATTGCTTAATTAATTAGAGACAAGAGAATAATAAAATATTAAAGAGAAAATTGTAGATTACAGAATCTGCTGTTTAGCAATGACATGGACTAACTCGACAATTGAAGGGTCAGTACCTGTAAAAGTAAGGACACTGCTTACAAGCATTAGCATCCAACTAGTGACAATGTGCATGCCAGGATAATGAACTTAAAACAATAGTAATTAGCAGGCTAAGACAAAGGATTAAAATAAAAAATGAATAGTACTGTGCTTTCCGCTTGCTTGTAAAACAGAATTAAGCCAACTTAATCCATTTTAATTCGTTGTGAAACCTGCAGTGCAAATGAGATGGATTCAAGGGTCAGGTTCAGCTCCTGGGAAAGTACGATACATTCACCTGTGACAATTCTTTCTGGAATGATAAAGTGAGGGAAGTCTCTTAAGAACTCTGAGTGACTCCATACGGTCCCCAGAGATCAAGTGTCAAAGTTGTCTATCAGATGCCTGAAAAGAAAAAAGGAAAGCATTACTCAATGCTATTGTGAGACAGTTGTCATTGACTGATCAGGCCTTTGAAGCACGCTTTCACAGTCAATGAAACCACCTGAATAGATGAAAGCCAGACAGCTTCTGACAAACAAGAGTCCATGGAATATTCATTGTGCATCTGGGAGGGAAAGATTAATGTATTAGAAATTAAAATGGGACCAGAATGTATGATCTTGCTCTAACACTTGGCCAGACCTGTGTCACCCACTGCTAGTGCCTGAAGTCGACAGACAATTCTGCCAAGGTAACTGAGAATCATTAAGCGTCCTGGTATTGTGCAGGGTGAATAATAAAACTTTCCGCCTATTCTTTGCCTGGAGCTGACAATGAATAATTCTGGAGCTATTTGCAATGTTAACAGCACCTATCTTGCCCATCCATTCCTTTATGATAAGGATGGAAATATGCATTTCAACAGTCTGTACAGATACTGAATCACAGGCATTTCAAAGGACACCTGTCACTCAAGTGAAGGACCTGTCAGTCTCCCATGTATGATGGTGCCAAGAAAATGGCCAAAAAGATTATCTGTACTTTATTTCTCCTCTTTTTCAGATTAAAACACTGTTACAAGTGCCATAGACTGACAAGTGATTTACACTGGCAACTGTAACATGTTTAAGACTAAGGAGAAAAAAGAGCTATTCTCTTAGGCAAGCATATTCTTCCAGGGTTTACAACAGTATCAAATATATTATCACAAATGTGATGTAGATACTACGGAATGTCATTACACTGGATATTAGGAGAATTTAATCTGTTTGCTGACACAAAGGTGACATTGATAGAGTTATATTTTTTTTTACATCAGTACCCAAGTAAATTTACTTTTAGAAAATTACAAGTAGATTGGCATCTTTAGAGTGTGACCAGCGTATATGGGACATCTTCATTAAAATTATGTGTGAGCAACTGAATCAGTATATCATTGAGTTTAAAATAGAGCAGCTTCCATAACCAACAGAAATTCTAAAAGTTAAAATCCAACTAACGAAGAAATTCTTAACACTTTGTTCTTCTGAACAAAAAATTATGATCACTTTATGGATTTTCAGAAACTTTCAGTTTTATTCCCATGAACAAATATTATGATTCTCATTAGGGTCCCAATTGTTATTGAATAAATTACTTGGCCTCTTTCAACTACAGTTAAATTAGAAATTAAGTTGTAAATTAGTCAGCTTCAAAGAGGCTCACCTTCCTCACCCCAAGGGAACTCTCCAGGGTGTCAATAGGTCTTCTCTTTTTTCCTGACATCAGTGAGCCTATCACATTCCCTGCTGACCACAAGGAGTTCGTGGGAGACATTTGCATAGTACTCATGTACAGAAGAAGACTGACGTGGGTATGTATCAGAATTGGACTGTCAAGTTCTCTAGCTCTGGCTGATGAGTGGTCCCTCTCATTCTTCTTGCAATGTATTTCTTATAAATGGCAATCTTTTTTTCCCCTTAAAATTAGGAATCTGTGGTCTTTCCTGCCCAAGTCAATCAAAACCTCCAAGTTTAGAAAATGGAATTTACTTGTTATATATAAAAAGAAACTTGACTTTACCCAACATGTGTTTCAAGAGTTAGAAGAAGTAATGGTAAAAGGATTTAATTTGTCAGTCTCTACGTTCAATTAATTGGATTCTCAACTTTCTAACTTTTGTGAAGAGGAGAAAGTGAATGTGAGTTTATACAATGAGAAGTCATCTGTCAATGAGTGGATAAAAATGCTGTGGGGCATTTACACAATGATGGTTGGATTCTGTGTATATTATTTCCAAGTAAATATTTATATAAATTTCTAATTGATTGAGTTTTATGTATGCGGTAGGGGGAAGTATCATCATTGACTCTAAAGTTGGAAGTATGGTGAATATTATGAGGATATATTTGAAATAATTGATAAAAAATGTTCGTGCATATTTTTCCAAACCAGATGGTAAAAGTGAGTGGATAAGAAAAGCTTGTTTGTACCAGTCCATGAATAGGACAGATTCAAAAGAACAGGTTTGGGAGATTGCTTCATATGGTTTCTTGGAATACAATTGTATTAAAGAGAATCACATATCAATATGGTTAGTAATTAGTTCTCAGTATTTAAACCTATCAGAGAAGTTGGATAAAATATCTTGATCTTTCTCAGCAGATACATGTGTGAGTTGACATTTTCATTCCTGGAGAGCCTCAAAACAAAAATGTGCAATCATTGTACAAATATGGAACCTAACTTTTTTCTTCTACTAAGTATTATCTAACCAAGTGACACTTAATATAATTACACAATTGCATGCTTTATTATTTTTATTGACAAACTTACTATTAGGTGAGAGGTAAGTTGATTATATTTATTACTAATTTCATTTTTCATTTTAATTTTTGAATTAGTCATATTGTTTTTGTTTTGTGGTTACTTTGATTCAAGTCAAATGACACTGGTTTACTGTTTTAAGGTATTTGAATAATACAATTGAGTTGATTAAATAAAATGATTAAACAAGTACTTCAGTAGATGATATGGGATATGACAAAACTCACAAAGATTTGAGTAAAATAATTGCTGTTTGGAGAAACGTTAACATTTCCTGTGAGGCCTATCAGCTGAGTCAGTTCTAGGAAGTAAGAAGGTCTAGCCTCTTATGCATATCTGTGTCTAGCTATTACCAGCTACAGAGCATGTATTGTCTATTGTAGTGTGACATTGTTGCAGGTATTTGCTGTACATAGCTGTTTACAGGAACAATGTTTTCATTTTCAAGAAATGTATAATTTTATGTAGATACTAGAGGCCCGGTGCATGAAAATTCATGCACTGGACGGGGGGGAATCCCTCAGCCCAGCCTGCTCCCTCTCATAGTCTTGGAGCCCTCAGGAGTGGTAGGCAATCCGGTAATTAGGGGAAGGCAATGCCCCATCACATCTCTGCTGCTGACACTGCTGGCAGCACAAACCTTGTCTGGCCCTGGTTATCTGAGCCTCAGGTGGCCCTGGGTGGCTGAGCAGCCGCCATCCAAGGCTTGCCTGTGCCTCGGGCCAGCCCTAGATGGCTGGGGGGCTGAGGGGCTGAGGGGACTGGATAAAGCTGGAGGCAGCCCTGGTGGGGCTGAGGGGACTAAGCACTACCATCTTGTGGCAATGGGCATTGCCATCTTTTAGGGTATAGCAGTTAATTAGCATATTCCCTTCTTATTGGCCTGGGTGGTGCCATCTTTGAGGGCAGAACAGTCAAATAGCATATCCCCATCTTATTTGCTGTGGCCACTTCCATCTTTGAGGGAGGGGCAGTCAATTAGTATAATCCCTCCTTATTGGCTATGGAATGCCATCTTTGTGACGGCATGAGGGTCATTAGCATACTCCCTCTTTATTCGATAGGATATCTAATTTATGAAAGGAAAACACCAACAGACATGTAAAGATTATTAAATAAGATTTCCAGAATCCCAAATTTTGAAGCTTTGAACTTTTAAAATCCACCTCTCTCATAAACATTTTCTTCTTTACAGCACTATTTAATTATACTTTGCACACATCACACACACACACACACACACACACACACACACACACACACACATCTATACTAATAAAAGGAAATACACTAATTAGACCAGATTGACCAGACATCTTCCAGACATCCATCTTCCTTCCGGACATGGTGCTGAGGGCAGAGGCAGAGGTGGTTAGGGGCAATCAGGCCAGCAGGGGAGCAAGCAAAATTAGGGGAGATTAGGCAATCAGAGAGGCCAGTGGTTAGGATCCAGCAATTCTGGATTGTGAGGACTGTTGGTTTAGGCCCAATCCCAGACTCAGGCTGAAACTGTCAGTCAGACATGCCCCAAAGGGTGCTAGTTTGGAGAGGGTACAGGCTGGGCTGAGGGACACCTTCCCATGCATGAATTTCATGCACCAGGCCTCTAATATATATAATTGACATATATATATATATATTCATAGGCCATAGTATAGAACATACTTGTTATTTTCTAATTAGAGGCTCAGTGCATTACATTTTTGCACTAGGGGTGTGGGTTCCTCAGCCCAGCCCGCACCCTTTCACAGTTCTGGAGCTCTCAGTGGATGTGTGACTGTCAGCCTGGCTTGGGCTGAGCAGTGCTTCCCCTGTGGGAGCACATTGACTTCCAGGGGGCAGCTCCTGCATTGAGCATCTGCCTTCTGGTGACCAGTGTGCATCATAGCAACTGGTCATTTCACTGTTCAGTCAATTTGCATATTTGTATTACATATAGATTATATATATCCTTTTATATATATGTAGGGTTACTTATGTATTTCTATTAAACTATAAGTTTCTATGGATTTCACTTTTTTCTTTCCCTACCATAGAAAAGTAGTTACACCTAAGAAGTGTGGATGATACTGATATAAAGGTGACTCCCTATTCATTTTTTTTGCCTTTATTACATTCTCAGTGTCAATCACTACTCTTCTTATAACTCTGTTTTATTACAATTCACAGCTTCAAAATATTTCTCTTTTCCAAAATCAAGAGTTCAACATCAAACATGCACAGTTTATTGTTTGCGTAACATAAAACGTGGTGGTGCCAGTCACTTTCTATATCATGCACATGCTGTACAGAACAACAGAGCAGAGGAAAGGTGAAAATGACACAGAAAACTGCATTCCCAGACCTGTACCAAGCTCTGGTCATGTGCAGTACCAGGAAAATGGTGCCCAACTAGTATCATTATCTTATTAAGACAAGGAAAGCTTACCTTAAGTAAATGAAATAAAGTTCAAAGTTAGGGTTTATCATTTAGATTTGTCTAAAAATCAGTCAAGGGCTGCATATTCAAAAGTCATTATGACATTCTTGTCTCATTTCCCTTTCTGTACTCATTTACTCTGAAACATCAGCATCTAATCCCATTTATCTTTGTCTGATGTTTTTAGTTTTAATGATTTCCAACACATAGAGCATCCAATTGACTAGAGAATCCATCTGAAGTCTCCATGTTTTTGGTGATTGGAGATCAGCAAATAGATGGACAACAAAGGATGTTTAAATACATGCAGAATATTTGGCATGACAGACTTCCTTTGTCAAATGTAATTAGGTCTTGCAGAATTGTATCCTACTAATTTAGGAGGAAAAATAAAGATATTATTTTTAAGAATAACAAAAAGTGCTTGGGGGAATCTGCATTTATAAATAGACAAATGCTTACCTCCCCAGGCTGGGGGTTTGTCTTCAAAATTTTCAGTGGATATCAGATCTATTGAATTTAAAAAATATTTTCTCTGAAATTTTCTTTTCTCTAAATTTTATTTTCAATTCTTAATTTAAGGAAAGTTTTCCTTTAAGACATTTTATCTAAAACCGATTTAACAACAAAATGAATGAGTATGAAATATCAATATAATGTTTAGAATCCAACTTATGAGATTGTGGAATGTTGTCTCTTCTCAAAAGAAGCTGACAGTTTATTTGGAAACAAAATTTTTTATAGATTTGTAGAAAGTTCCAATTGAAAGTATAGATATAAAAGATCAGTCTAGGTGACAGTTTTGCTATTTTGACTCGGAAACTTAGGAAAATGCCTGTGCAATAAAACTATTGATTGTTGTGAGGATATAAGAACAGGTAATTTTCAACCTGTTCTATGTCAAAATTTAAAAACAATTGTCAAATACAGTCAGAGATTCAAAAGCAAGACCACCAATACATGTACAAACAGCATGTGCAAACATAGTGAGAATCCTGTTTTGTGATCGTCATGTGTGCCACATTTCCAGTGTGTCTTGTTTCCTTGCCGAATTGTGAGTACTAGAGGTTCGGTGCTGTGATTTGTACACTGTTGTTTCCTGGTGCCCAGGAACATGCCTGCATCATGGGGGTTGTTTAAAATACATGAATGAATAAGTGTGTTGATAAATGAACTAATGTATTAAATAAGCAACAGTTGCTTGTTTTCCCACTGTCAGTTTTTCCTCATACTCTTTTGGCCACAGGAATCATTTGTTATATGTGTATATTCCTGGGCCCACTACTGACTTAATGAATCAGAGTTTTTAGAGATTCAGCCTTTTAGTCAGGAACCATGCATTTTCATTTAACTAGATGATGTTTATTTTAATTTAGGAACACTTAACGTTCTGCATTTGGCTGTTTTCTCTTTCCTAGAATTTCTTTTAAGATCCTATAATTGGCCTATTATTTAAATATCAGGAATCTGTTTTTCCATGCCAGTTAAAAGGAATGTTTAGTAGAGCTGGCTACATAACTCCAGTCTCACACTGGCTATTAAGAAAGATAAGGGTAGTGTCTTACCTGAGCCTAAACAGACTGCTTATCAGGGCAAATTTTGGGGGTTGGATATTGGCCACATTATTTAAAAAAAGAACTTTTTATACTAATACTTTACTTTTAATTCTCCCTTGAAGAAAACAAGGCAAAAAACTAACCCTGTCAGAGAAACTATTCCTGCTATATCAGGCCATTTTCTCCACCATTACCCAAAGTCTAAGAATTTGGGTGAATTTTTAGGATGTGTCTGCATATAATACAGAGCCACTTCACTTATTCCAGCCCTGAAAGTTTTAATATAAGTAAACTACACATATTCCACCTATGTGAGAAGGTTTTTAACTTTAAAATATGTTCCCACTATGTTAACATATAAATGACATAACATTGTGTAAGTTTAAGATGTACAACATGATGATTTGATATGTATATAAGTTGCAAAATGATTATTGCAGTAAGGTTACTTAACAGTTCCATCACATCATATAATGGTCTTTGTGTGTGCCGGGGAGGGGTAAAACATTTAAGATTTGCTCTCTGATCAACTTTTAAGCATATAACACAGCATTGTTCACTGTAGTCACCATGCTGAACATTAGATCCCCAGAACTTATTCATCTTATAACTAAAGTTTGTACCCTTTGACCAACACCACCCCATTTCCTCCACTCCTAGCCCCTGGCAACCACTGTTCTACTCTCTGTTTATGAGTTTGGATCTTTTAGATATCACATATAAATGATGTCATGCAGTAAGTATGTGTCATTCTATGTCTGATTTATTTCACTTAGCATTATGCTTTCAAGTTCTACCCAAGTTGTCACAAATGACAAGTTTATCTTCTGTTTTTATGGATGAATAATATTTATATCCTATCTAATAAACAGGGAATATACTAATTGACCATCACACCCTCACAAAGATGGCAGTGCCCACAGCCAATAAAGAAGGAATATGTTAATTTACTGCTATGCCTCTAAGATGGTGGTGCCCATAGCCACAAGATGGCAATGCCCAGTCCCCTCAGCCCTGCCAGGGCAGTAGGCACACAGCATGCCTGAGCCCACTCCACATGCCTGCCTCTAAAGTCCCCCAGTCCCCTCAGACCCGAGCCACCCAGAGTCGGCCTGCGATACAGGCAAGCCTCAGATGGCAGCTGCCCAGCCACCCAAAGCCACAGGAGGCTCAGGTAAGCAAGGTCAGCTAAGGCTTGCACTGCCAGCAGTGGCAGCAGCAGAGGGGTTATTGGGGCTTCACTGTCCCCTGACCACTGGGGTTGCCTCCTGCCCCTAAGGGCTCCCAGACTATGAGAGGGAGCAGGTTGGGATGAGGGACCCTCCCTCCAGTGCATGAATTTTCATGCACCAGGCCTCTAGTGTATAATAATTGTATATAATTATATTTTATACTAGAGGCACAGTTCATAAAATTCATGCACTGAAGAGGTGCCCCTCAGGCCAGCTTGAACCCTCTCTAATCTGGGACTCCTCAGACACAGCTTTCACAATCCAGGACCATTGGTTCCTAACCACTCGCCTGCCTGCTAGCCTAATTCCCCACTAAATGCTCCACTGCCGGCCAATGGCCCCCAACTGTCCTCCCCTTCCAGCCTGATTGCCCCAACTGCCTTCAACTGCTGGCCTAATCACCCCCAACTGCCCCCTGTCAGCCTG
>PVJN01026963.1:0-17148 GCA_004026805.1 Lasiurus borealis | reverse complement strand
TATATAGTATAATATAACTCAGAGTCATATTTGCAATAAAGTCACAATATGATTATGTAAACTAAGTAAGGTATTTTTATAGGTGTCAAGTATATCATTTTTTATTGTGTGTTATATTCTTTCTAGTCTTTTGTAACCATAGAGTACATTGATTTTAGCTGAAAGTGTTTTCTGCAACTATGAGGGATTGTTTTGCAGACCTGCTCATCTCTGGCCTATTTTGTGTCCACATAACAATGCACAGTGACAATAAAAGAAGAAAATAACCTTTTCTTTTTCAAATGTATTTGAATATAGGGCATTTGTGGTACTTAGTGTACTTTGTAGCATCATAAATAAGACAAACTATGACTGGTACTTTCAGTTGAGATAGTGAATTCTTATGTAGTCAGAGTTAAACTCTAATGGCTTTCCTGGCCTTAGGATAGGCACATAGGCATTTCACAGAAATTGAAGAATAATTGTCAGAATTCTGAGCATGTGTAAATAAATATATCAGTTAAAATACAATGAATTTCAAGAGAGTATAGTAAGTCTAATTAACTTTGAACATTTTTTAGCTAAAGATTGTTTTCCTAAAAAAAGCCTTAAAAATAATGATGTTACTATCACAATGAAAAGTAAAAAGAAATGACAAAAACTACAAAAAACTTGGTTAAAAATAAAAATAGATTTAGAAAGGTATAAGCCAAATTCCACTCAACTGCAGTGTGATGCAATTCCAGGAATATGCCTGAATTGCAGGAGAGAGCCGATTGATGATGTTTCTCTCTCATTGATATTTCCATCTCTCTATTGCCCTCTCCCTAAAAATAAAAAATAAAAAAAAAATAAAAATGAGTACTACAGTTCATCAAAAAATGCTTTATATTTAGTAGGTATTATTACTAACTGCTTGATTTCTTATTGAATCCTCACCATATTTCCATTAGTCATATTTATTGCCATTTTAAAGATATATACAATGATAATCAGACTAAATAAACTGTAAAATCCCTCAGCTAGTAACAAAGGTTGGATTCAGAAACATGTTTTAGGAATCTAAAATCTGTGTTTCTGTTCTAATTCACTGCCTGTCTAATATATGCAAAGCAATAAACTATGTACAATAATGTTAAGATGAATAAGGTTATGTTTACCATGGAACTTCGAAAACAGAAGTCAAATGTTGTATAAAGTAAAATAGTATAAGAGCTAATAATTTCAGATGTACTGTTAAAACTGAGTGATTCACATCCCTCATCACCATTCTCCTGTTCTTCAATCCATTCCTCCAGCAAAATTCTGTTTATTCATCATTCTCCTCTTGCCTTCCCAAAACATGCTTTCAGGCTACTTAAACTTCTTGCTTTTCTAACCCATTAATAAATTAATATGTAGATTATAAAACTAATTTTACCTTTCTTCAGAATCAAAGTTTAAATATATACAACAGAACTTTAAGGATGAAGTATACATTTCCTTCCTGTAGAAGCACTCCACCTGCGATATTTCAAGTCCAACTTGTTGTGCCATGGTCCTGTCAGCTCCCTTTTCAGAAGCTATGAAATGCTGTGCACCTTCCTATGTGAGTGGGCTCGTTCTTATCTAAGAAAAACATATTTCTTGAGACAAGTCTATTTCTTTCACACCCACATGGAGGGAGAATAGGACTGACTAAGTGCTGGTTTATTTCAAATATTTTCCAGATTATTTGATGCACATTCTTTTTCTACAATATTCCATTGTCATTTGTAAGTGAACTCGGCAAAGCTAAGGGCTCTGACTCATGAATGTTCACTTTCTTCCTGGATTAAGTAGGCAGTCACAGGAAAAAATGTCCAATGACTCAGAGTTCCTATGAGTGTGTTCAGTTTTTTCCCCATTTTTTCTTCCACTCTGAGGACAAGTCAAAGAAATAATGGTGTGCTATGTGCCCTTCCTGTCATTCCTGTGCAAACAGTACACCCTTCAGGACTTATTATTCCAAGTTATCAAGGTCCTCGGTCCATTTCTTTATGCAGAGAAAAATACTTCTTGTGCATTTACTTTCAGAAAGTTTATAACAAATACTGCATATTAAGCAGAATAAATATCATGAAAATTAGAGAATACTAGGTGAATAAACCCATTGCAAATTATCTGGAACCTTAAACTGTCCTTTGGTTGAGTTGCCATGTATGAGGCTAATTATATTCTGATGAGTTTCAATAAAAATCAAGAGAGTAGTTCACCCTCATCATCAACAGATTACTCTGCTTACTAGAATAAATAGAGTAAAGGAATAGATCTTACTTTCTCTTCATCATACAAAGAATTTAAAATCTTAATTTAAAATGTGCCCGGGTGGTATTGTTTAGTGGTTGAGCATTGAGCCATGAACTAGGAGATCATAAATCAATTTCTGGTTAGGGCACATGTCTGGGTTGCAGGCTCAATCCCCAGTAGGGCGGGGTGCAGGAGGCCTCCAATCAATGGTTCTCTCTCATCATTGATGTTTCTATCTTCCTATCTCTCTCCCTTCCTCTCTGAAATAAATAAAAATAAACATTTTTAAAAAATAAATGTCATTAAAATTTTAAATATCTAACTCTTCAAAGAAATCCTTGGAAATAATGACTATTATCTTTATTTTTTTATTTTTTTAATTTTTATTTTTTTTAAATATATTTTATTGATTTTTTACAGAGAGGAAGGGAGAGGGATAGAGAGCCAGAAACTTCGATGAGAGAGAGACATCAATCAGCCGCCTCCTGCATGGCCCCTACTGGGGATGTGCCCACACAAGATACATGCCCTTGACCAGAATCAAACCTGGGACCTTTCAATCCGCAGGCCAATGCTCTATCCACTGAGCCAAACCGGTTTCGGCATAACTAATATCTTTAAACCATCTAACTTCCACATTGATGGATTTGTTTCACCATCAGATTTCCAACAATTCCAACTGATTGAAACTGGAACTGCACACTAGATATTGTATATCTAGCCTAGAAAGGTAATCTTTTATCATTTTTATGATATAATAACTAAGAATTTCATATGGATCATCACAAACAAAATTCAAAATACAAAATGCAGAATATAATGGATGGCCCAAAGTATAATAACTCAGATATTTATTTCACCAAAAGCATAAAGGAAGACACCATGAAAAAGTTTAGTCTATATATTCATGAACATAAATCATAAAGTGAATTTATTTCTATATCATAAATTTTTAGCTATAATAAGAAACTCTCTCTCAAATTGCCTTAAGAAAATCCAGTCATTTTTATATTTTTATAATTGTTTATTTCTATATATTTACACTTCTTGAACAATTACTTCTTGAATTAACTCATTTCCTTTAGCACTACTCCATTTTTGAGAAGGGATGCAGATACACCAATGCTCCAGGGGTACATGTCCAATAAATACTAGTCCCTTCCTCTCCCTCTCCCCAAATACAAGGAAGTCATGTTTTACTAGGCTTGCCTCTCCTCTCATGTCTGGGAATCCCTGAAGAATGCTTAAATATTGCACCAGTCCAGCAAACCCTTGATTGTATTCCTTAATTATATAATAACATCTTTGTCCCTGAGGTAACAAGTTTTGACATTAACACATTAAATAATATATTCTTCATTATTACAAATCTCTCTATATTCCACAATAAACAAGGGTCTTGATTTTCAAATAACATAACATATAGAGTGGGGTTCTTCCACGGAGTCACAAAAAAAGCATTTTGGGGATCCAAGTATGGGAGGATGAGGTATAGTGGTGAGATTTATTGAAGGAAAAGCAATGGTCTCTCTCCAAGTGTCCTGTGTCTCATCCACAACCAGATGGCTTAGCTCTGTCCTTCTCTGGAAGAAGTCCATCCTTGTCTTCACCAAGCCCAGAAGAAGGCCCAGGTCCAGAGACATTGTGCCACCCCCCAGCATTGGCAGGGCATCCAAAGCTGCCAGAGTTCAGGTTAGTCCATGCCAAAGCTTAATCCAGCTCCATCTCTGTCTGCATCATGTTAGTTTAATCTCTTCCCCACTGCACTTCAGCCTGCTCTGTGCTGCTGCACCCAGGCCTGTGGCTGGAGCCCTCCCTTAGGCCTGTGCAGCTGCCAGGCCCCCACACTTCTCTGGAGAGACAACACAAGAACAAAAGGGAGAGCCCATGAATGAATATGTGCTATCAGGGCCGGCCTTTGTTAAACTTTGATTACATTACTTCAGGCTTGGAGGAAAGAGGCTTTTCTTTTACACTAACCAATCTCTTCCAATTCCTTTGGGCCTTGTGCTGGGTCCTTCCCCTATTCAACCCCTTTCCTAAAGCTTTTGGGGTTTTGTATCTCTTATCTAATCCAATCCTTTTCTCAGGCTGGTGACCTACTGTTTATGTTTGCCATTTTGGCTTCTACTGGTACTGTGCATGCACAAAGCAGAGGCATTTCTCCTTTGATGGTTCTCCATGCCCAGTCATCTACTGGGAATGAACGGTGGTTGCCTGAGGAGACTGGAAAGGGGTCCTTCCTGGGAGGAGAGGGATGGCAGAGGGGTGTTAATCCCCTTGGCTGAGATTTGACTATCCCCAAGGGTGTCCAAAGCTATATATTCCAGACCTAAACCAATCTAGCTCCCTTCTCTTTTGTTAACCCCAAGCTGCCAAGGCTAACAATTGAAGAGCATAAAATTTGACCTCCATTAATGCTTTTTCTATTTCCTGATCATTTTATTTACATTACAGATTTGGCATTTTCCCTAAAGTTCTCTGTGTGAAACTGCAGTGTTTTCTATAAGTCTGATCATTGCCTTTAAATTGCAAAATTTTGAGGTTTAGGTATCAATTTATCCAGGCCTTTTCTCAAAGCCTAGTGAAGTATCTTATGCATTATAAGTTGGTGGTCAAAAAGTATTTCTTGCATTAAAAAAAGTATTACAGTTTGCATGTCTTACTGTGTTGGATTGTCTCTACTCTCCTGTTTTTATAGCAGTGAGAAGCCTTGGAACTGCATTTCCAAGAATCCCAACCATGATCAGAAGCCTGGTTAGACTCCACCTATGAAAGGTACTTGCTCAATACTTGGAAAGGGAAAGAGAAGGAGGAGCCATCTTGTGCAGCGATGGACAGGTGTGAACACTTCTCAGCATCCTACCGAAGACTCATCTGGTTTGGTGCGTGGATATATAGCACATCCTGTAGCTTTTCAGAGACAGGGGCATGTCAGAAGTAGCCATGATTTCCCCCACAATCTCCACTCTACAGCATAATTTCTCTTAGAAATCACTCCTCATTTAGCATACTCTCACCCTATGTCCCAGAGTTTGACTCATACTAAGCAACAGATATCAAGCAAATAGGTAAACCAGAAGACCAATGTTTTAATTTTCCATGAGTGACCCATCTGAGCAAATTACTGAGACTGGCTGCAAAATCAGGGTCTAAACTTCTTAATAGGAAGAGCAAGTGCCCAAGAACCATTTTAGGATAACCATTTTTCAGACCCAGCTGCCCACTGGCTGAAGCAGTGGATCTCTTTATGGAGACAGAGAAAGAATCCTTGCCTTTAAACAGTGCATAGAAATACTGACAGATTCTTTTTTTCAGACTTCCACATAACAGTTGTGTTTTTGATTGCCATAAGCATGAAATAATTTCTGGGCTTTTAGTCTATTGTGCATCAGAGACTAAAATTTTGATTGGTATCTGCCTGGTGGCTTTTGGTGATACCCTAGACTTATTTGTAAAACATTTACTATGAGTTAACTCTGCAGGTGGCTTATTGGATTAATTTGATGTTGATACTATTAGCTACAATTTCAGAGGGTAATGTTTCCAACTGGTTTCCATGTGCTACAGGTGTGTTTCATTCACCATTTGGAGATACCAATGCACTGACTTCAGCTAATACAGACAGTTAATATTCATCGCTATAACCAAAATAGCTTCTGAATATTTGGGGATTATTTTTAATAAAGGTTATTAAACATTGCAAGTTACTTTTTATTATTTTATAAATGGGACACATACTGCTTTTTAACAGTCATGCAGATGTCAAAAATTGCTCTCATTACTCAGAGAAAAGTGACACCATATTGTAAAACATTATTTTTATCTCAACAAAGGTTTAAAAAAATAATTTCATTCTGATCCTCAGCCTCTTATTGTACTTAAACTCTCCTTTCATATGTAGTGATGTAGATTTCTATTTTAAGTTGCTAACAGTTTGTGATTTTGTCCCTTTCTGTATTTGCAATGATAATTGGCTAATTAGAGAGTTGATCATTTACAAAAAAAAACAACAAAAAATGCAGCACTGTTCAGAAGCTGGCTTTGGATATGCAAATGTTCTTATGTATGAAAAGGGATAATTTTTAAATGTTTTTTTCTCCCCAAACTCCAGTGTTACTTTTTTTTGTCTTCACTTCTGAAAGGTTATCAATGACACTTTTAAAAACACCCCCAAAAAGTGAAATGTGACTAAGTTGTTTTATGAACTTTGCACTTTTATGTTTGTATACATTTTTAAAATGTGTCACTATTATTTATTTATGTATAAAATCTTGGCTTAACCAACTATGGCATTAACATTCAGTTTCATCTTTATATGTAGTCATTAGCACATTAAGTTTTTAAGAATTATAGAATATCTTTTATGGGAAAGGTATATTTATTCAAGTAATATAGATTTAGAATATCCTTTTGCAAACTAAATAGGACACTATGTGAACCTTGACTGTCTCTTGGCCCATGATTGTGGGACTGTATGAAACAATTATTTTTTTTAAGGAAGAGAGAGAGAGAGAGAGAGAGAGAGAGAGAGAGAGAGAGAGAGAGAAAGAGAGAGAGAGAGAGAGAGAGAGAGAGAGAAGAACAAAAGAAATCCACAGATCCACAGTAAATCCAAGATCTTTTATTATCATTTTGCAAAAATTTCTTCTGTTCCGTGTTAATTTTTTCCAAGTAACTATTATTTTTAAGGCAATATCAATACATTTTTAAAACCAGTCTATCATGGGTTATATGTTCACAATGTGTAGCTTACAGATATTGTTTTCTTTGACTCTACATAAACACCATTAGATATTAACAGCAATCCTACAGATGAGAGAAAAGTAGCATAGGAAAACTTACTAAGGCCATACAAATAATAAACAGCCAAGCTAGGAATTGTGCCTATGGTTGTCCTATTCCAAAAACTGTTCTTAATCTTTTTGCTATAAGCAAACACTACCATAGACCAGTTACTGTGATGAAAGACAAAAAGAAATGTGCTTAAAATAGCTTAAGGGATGTCTTCTCAATGGTGGATTGATTTTGGTGCCTGAAACTATGATATATCTTAGCTTTCCCTCCTTGTTTGTCCACATTATGTCTCTTAGTGATTCCTTCTATATGGAAGGTCAAGTCACATGACCTAATCATCTTAGCCACAACTTTTTTTTTAATCTATTTATTTATTTTTATTAATTTTTTATACATATCTCCCCATTGCCCCTTTGAGGCTAAGATTTTGTAGATTAAACCTTTATCAGTGATAACATTTGTAAATCTTTTCTCCCATACAGTGATCTTGTTGTTTTCTTGATGGTTTCTTTTGCTGTGCAAAAGCTTTTTATTTTGATGTAAATTTCCCATTTGTTTATTTTTTCTTTAGCTTCCATTGCCTTTAGAGCAGTATCAGTGAAGAGGTTCTTTCAGCATATGTCTGAGATTGTGCTGCCTGTGGATTCCTCTAGTATTTTTATCGTTTCCCTTCTAATGTTAAAGTCCTGTATCCATTTTGAGTTTATTTTTGTATTTGGTGTAAGTTGGTGGTCCAGTTTCATTTTTTTGCATGTGTCTGTCCAATTTTCCCAACACCATTTATCGAAGAGGCTATCTTGGCTCCATTGAATGTTCATGACTCCTTTGTCAAATATTAGTTGAGCATAGTGGTTTGGGTGGATATCTGGGTTCTCTATTCCATCCCATTAGTCTATATATCTGTTTTTGTGTCAGTACCAGGCTGTTTTGAGAACAGTTGCTTTGTAGTATAGCTTGAAATCTGGTATTGAGATCCTACCTACTTTATTCTTTTTTCTCATAATTGTTGTAGTTATTCGTGGTCTTTTTTTTTTTTCAGATGAATCTTTGAAGAATTCTTTCTAGGTCTGTGAAATATGTCGTTGGTATTTTAATGGGTAGTGCATTGAATCTATAGATTGCTTTCAGTAGTATGTACATTTTAATGATGTTGATTCTCCCAATCCATGAGCATGGTAGGCTCTGCCATCTGTTAACATCTTCCTCTATCTCTTTTTTCAGTATCCTGTAGTTTTCTGCATATAAGTCCTTTCTCTTTAGTTAGATTTATTCCTAGGTATCTTAATTTTTTTGGTGTGATGGTAAATGGGATTGCTTTTTGAGTCTGTCTTTTTGTAATTTCACTATTAGTGTATAGAAATGCCACAGACTTCTTAGCATTATTTTTGTATCCTGCTACATTGCCGAATTCATTAATAAAGTCAATTAGTTTTGGAATGGAGTCCTTTGGGTTTTTTATGTAAAATATCATGTCATCTGCAAATAAGGACAGCTTTACTTCTTCTTTTTCAAATTGGATGCCTTTTATTTCTTCTTCTTGTCTAATTGCAATGGCTAATACTTCCAATACTATGTCAAACAGGAGAGGTGAGAGTGGACATCCCTGTCTTATTCCTGTTCTTAGGGGAAATGGTTTTAGTTTTTGCCCATTGAGTATGATGTTAGCTGTGGGTTTATCATATATGGCTTTTATGATGTTGAGATATGCTCCTTCTATTCCCACTTTGCTGAGAGGTTTTATCAAGAAAGGGTGTTGGATTTTGTCAAATGCTTTTTCTGCATCAATTGATATGACTATGTGATTTTTATCTCTCAATTTGTTTATGTGATGTATCACATTTATTGATTTGCAGATATTGTACCATCCCTGCATTCCTGAGATGAATCCTGCTTGGTCATGGTGTATGATCTTTCTGATGTACCGCTGGATCTGATTTGCTAGAATTTTGTTGAGGATTTTGGCATCTATGTTCATGAGAGATATTGGCCTATAATTCTCTTTCATTGTTTTGTCTTCATCTGGTTTTGGTATTAGGGTGATGCTGGCTCCATAGAAGGTGTTTGCAAGTGTCCTTCTTCTTGAATGTTTTTGAATAGTCTGAGGAGGATAGGTTTTAATTCTTCCTTGAATATTTGGTAAAACTCTCCTGTGTAGCTATCTGGTCCCAAGCTTTTATTTACTGGAAGCTTTCAAATGACGGCTTCAATTTATTCCATAGTTATTGGACTATTGAGATGTTTGGCTTCCCCCTCATTGAGTTTTGGAAGGTTATATTTTTCTAGGAAAATGTCCATTTCTTGCAGGTTGTCCAATTTGTTGGAATAGAGTTGTTCATAGTATTTTTTAACAATCCTTTGTATTTCCACAGGGTCTGTTGTTATTTCTCCTCTTTCATTTCTGATTTTGTTTATTTGGGTCTTCTCCCTTTGCTTCTTGGTGAACCTGGCTAGAGGTCCATCAATCTTGTTTATCCTTTCCAAGAACCAGCACTTTGTTTTGTTGATCTTTTGAATTGTTTCTTTGGTCTCCAAGTTGTTTATCTCTGCTCTGATCTTTACTATTTCCCTTCTTCTGAGTACACTGGGCTTTTCTTGTTGCTCTCCTTCTAGCTCTTTGAGTTATAGGTTAGTTAATTTATTACCATTGTTTCCTGTTTTTTGCAGAAGGCTTGTAGGGCTATGAACTTCCCTCCCAAGTCATTGTGTCCCATAAATTTTGTATTGATGTGTTGTCATTGTCATTTGTTGCCATGATGTTTTTTATTTCTTCCTTGATCTCTCTGGTTACCCAGTCACTGTTTAATAGCATGCTGTTTAGTCTCCATGTGTTTGATTTCTTTCTATTGTTTTTATTATAGTTAAATTCCAGCTTTATGCCACTGTGGTCTGAGAAAATGCTTGATATGATTTCTATCCTCTTGAATTTAAAGAGACTTTTCTTATGACCCAACATATGATCTATCTTTGAAAATGACCCATGTGCACTGGAGAAGAATGTATATTCTGTGGTTTTGGGTTTAAATGTTCTGAAGATGTCAATTAATTCCATCTGGTCTAGTGGGTGCATATATGTTTACCAGAGTTATTTCTTTTTGTTGGATTGTTACCTTTAGTATTATGAAGTGGCCTTCTTTATCTCTTATTATGTCCTTCACTTTAAGATCTAATTTGTCAGATATAAGTATTGCAACCTGAGGTGGGTTTCTTGCAGACAGCAGATATATGGATCATGTTTTCTATCCAATCAGTTACCCTATGTCTCTTGATTGGAGCATTTAATCCATTTACATTTAAAGTTATTCTTGATAAGTACTTATCTGTTGCCATTTTTAGTCCTTACCCCCGAGTTCCTTCTTCACTTCCTCTTTCTTTTTATTACAGCAGACCCTTTAACATTTCTTGCATTGCTGGTTTGGTGGTAATATATTCCCTTAGTCCTTTTTTGTCTGTGAAGCTTCTGATTTCTCCTTCAATTTTAATTGAGAGTCTTGCTGGGTACAGTATTCTTCGATTCAGACCCTTCCTTTGCATGACTTTGTATATTTCATTCCATTCCCTTCTGGCCTGATGATTTTCTGTTGAGAAATCAGTAGCTAGTCTTATGGGGGTTCCTTTGTAGGTAACTTTCTGTTTCTCCCTGGCTGCTTTTAAGATTCTTACTTTGTCACGGTGTTTGCCAATTTAATTATAATGTGCCTTGGTGTCGGTTTGTTGGGGTTCATTTTGCTTGGGACTCTGTGAGTTTCTTGGATTTGTGTGGGTTTTTTCTTTCCTATATTGGGTAAATTTTCTGTCATTATTTCCTCAAACAGGTTTTCTAACCCTTGTTCAGTTTCCACTCTTTCTGGAACCCCAATTATGCGCACGTTGTTTTGTTTCATGTTATCCCAAAGTTCCCTTAGGCTCTCCTCCTCCTTTTTAACTTTTTTTTTTTTCTAGAAGCTGCTGTACTTGGATATTTTTTCCTACCATGTCTTCTAGCTCACTGATGTGGTCCTCTGCTTCTTCTAGTCTACTTTTGATGCTTTCTATTGAGTTTTTTATAGCAGTGATGTCATTTTTCATTTCTTCTTGATTATTCTGCACCTCCTCTAGGTTATTCTGCATTTCTTCTTGCTGCTTCTTCATCTCCTCTTGGGTCTTCTTCATTTCCTCTTGGCTCTTACTCACATTGTCGATTTTGCCCTCCATTCTTTTCATCCACCTTTGATCATTTCTCTGAACTCTTTCTCTGGCAGGCTTATTTCTGCTTCTATTTCGTTTACTTCCTTTTCTGGTGAAACCTGCCTTTCTGTCTTATGTGGGCTGTTTCTTTTTTTGCCCATGGTCTTTCTTCGTGGGGTGTCTAGTTATGTAGTTCTCTCTCCTACGTTGATTGAAAGGCATAAACTACAACACAACCAGGTACAGCACAAAAGGCACTGAGTAGAAATGTATTCAAGATTTTAATAATCACAAATAAGGTGACACCAATGAAAGACAAAATAGGGGTAAATAGAGATAGAAGAAGAGGAAGATGAGGAAAGAAGAAAAGAAAGAAATGTCAAAATCAAATTGGGAGAGGGAGAAAAAAAATGAACAAAATAAGAAAATAAGAAAATAATAAGGAGTAGAAGGAGAACAAAAGAAGAGGAGAAAAAAGTTAGAGCGGAAAGAAAGTGTATAAGAGAGAAAAGGGGAACAAAATATAGATGTCAGGAGAAAACTGCAATAGAACAGTCACTAATCCCAAGAAAGGCCAGCAACCAGTACCTAGAGATTAATACAAACTGCAAATAGCAACTGATATCGAGGGAGGTGAGGGAGAAGAGAGGTAAAAAACAAAGCAAGCAAAAAGCAAAATAAAACAAGTAGAATAAAACAACCTCACAAAAATTTCAAAAAAATGATATAATCACTTTTCAGGCAAATAGCAACAAAAGGACATAGAGAATAAAACAACTTTTTGGCTAGTGAAGACAAGAAGAGAGAGGTTTGTATGGACTTGGAGTAGGGGATTTGAAATTAGATATATAAGTGTGGTGAAATTT
The DNA here is from genome assembly GCA_004026805.1 of Lasiurus borealis. Classification (NCBI taxonomy): domain Eukaryota; kingdom Metazoa; phylum Chordata; class Mammalia; order Chiroptera; family Vespertilionidae; genus Lasiurus; species Lasiurus borealis. The sequence goes on along the minus strand of PVJN01026963.1, from coordinate 5,074 downwards.
TAACCAGGTAAAGAGAAAGAATAGGGAGAATCTAAAGTTGGAAAAGGGAAAGAGAAATAAGACAACAAAATGGGGAAAGTTAGGAGGAAAGTGTTGGCATAAACGTAGAGTTGAGTTGGAGTAAAATTGTGTTAAAGGAATGATGAAAATAGAATGTAGAACTCTAATCACGAAATAAAATAAAGAGAAAACAAAATGACACTTGTTTTTTTCCAAAAAGGTAAAATACTAGTAGTAATTAATAATACTAGTAGAAAACAAAAATGTAATAATTAAAAAGGTAAAATAACTGAAGTGGAAAGAAAAAATAGTCTTCTAATTAAAATATATAAGAATTGAAAATTTAAAAAAATTAAAAAAAAAGAAAAAAACAAAAAAAAATAGAATGGTCATTCACTTCCACTATTATTCTGCTTGGCACTCCTGTTTCCCAGTAGGGAAGGTATTTCAGTTCCCTATGTTTCTCTGTTCGTGTTTTAATCTCTTTATTCTTTTGTGGTTATGCGGGAGTCCATTTGTGTGTCATCCACTGGGTGGCAGTGTTTTGGAATTGATCTCTGAGACAAAGCACAGGACCTCTCTAAGCTGTGCTCAGATCCTGCTACTCTGTGGTTCTCAAAGCCAGTTTGTGGGGATTTTGCAGCCAGAACACTGTAATAACTCCCAGGCTGTCCCTCTGCCCCAGAAAAAAACGAGTCGTTTTCCAGAGCTTCCCTATGTCAACAGCTCAGAATTTGCCTCCACACTTAGGGATCACACCCTGCCCACCTCCGAGGACCTCTCCAGAGGCAGCTTTCCTGCAGCCCGGTACCCACAGTGTGCACAACTCTGTTCTGTGGGCGTAAGAGACCTCACCCTATCCCAGGCGAAATCTGACCTTTCTGTGTGCCGTGTGGATCTCTGAATCTGCCGCCCAGCCCGTGTGTCTGCGCCATTTGGAGAGCCGTATTTTGGGCCCCGGCTGTTTGGTGGATGCCTCTGCCAGCGGCAGCTTTCAGACCTCCGCAGACATCCACCTCCCTCTTATCCCAGGCGAAATCCGACCTTTCTGTGTACCCTGTGGATCTCTGATTCTGCTGCGTGTCTGCGCCGATTGGAGAGCGGAGTTCTGGGTCCCCGGGTCCCCGGCTGCTCGATGGGTGCCCCAGCCACAGGCTTCAGACCACCACAGACATCTACCTCCCTCTGCAAGATGGCGTGGTCTCTGCGTTCGCGCTGGTGGCCCCGGCAGACAAAATCCCCGTGGCGGTGGGGCTGCCTGGCCAGGAGAGCCCCATCCAAGGTCCCTCGCCTTCTCCTGGAGGATAACTGACTCTTAACTTGCCAACAAACACTCCCAGTGCGACTCTCAGCAGCTCTCTCTCCCTCTGCCCAGCGACAAAGCTCCAGACGCATCTGTCTACGCTGCCGCCATATTTTCCCTCCTCTAGCCACAACTTTTTTAGATTATGGTGGGTATTTGATTCATAATATCCTACATAAAGGCTAGTTTATAGCTTAGAATAAATCTAGCCTAAGACTTCATTCCATAGGGATGGTGATGATGATTTGAGCCAATCATGCAGCCTCTCTTTGAGTTCGAAGGGAGATGTAGAGAATGATACTGACAGCTAGTGGCCTAAGTAGGAGGCCACTGTCTGGTTATAGAAGTAGAACCTAAAAGATATCCATAGAGGCACAGAAATAAAGAGTAACTTAGGAAAAAATAATGGTGAATCTATAGGAGACATCAGCAAAATTCTGTTCCTGAAGAGTCTTCAATTATATCCTGCTTTCTAGAGCTGCCTAAATGGGCAAGGGCAGCGGTTGGCAAACCGTGGCTCGTGAGACACATGCGGCTCTTTGCCCCCTTGAGTGTGACTCTTCCACAAAATACCACAGCCTGGGAGAGTCTACTTTGAATAAGAGGTGTTAGAAGAAGTTTAAGTTTAAAAAATTTGGCTCTCAAAAGAAATTTTAATCTTTGTACTATTGATATTTGGCTCTGTTGACTAATGAGTTTGCTGACCACTGGGCAAGGGTATAGAGGAAAGTATAGAAAAATCAAGGCAGCTAACAAGAAAGCAAGTTCATGACCTCTTGCCTATCTCCTCCTTAGTTCTCCTGATGAATGTTCTCATCTTTTATGCCCAATTGAACACAATTCCTAGCTGTATTACCTACTAGCTCTATGTCTTAAGAAAACTTTCTACCCTTTGAGACAATGTACCCATCTATAAAATGGACAGGACGAGTATTATGTGATAATTCCCAGAAAATGGTAGACCCTGCAGAAATATTACTTACATTTACATGTAAAACAAGAGAGAGTCTACACTTGGGTTCCTGCTTATTGACCCCTCTTTTCTTCCTTCTCACATCTTTCCTCATTTCTCCTTCTAGTGACAGCGGAGAAGAACTCAGTTAAATTTTCTTCAGTGCAACACCTCCTGGACTTTCCAGTTGGGCTCTGCACTGATTTAAAATTATTCCCTTTTAGTCTCTAGGGAGGAGAATGCCAGTGGATCTGCAGTCCTCACATCTTTTATAAAATTTCTAATCATCCTATTAACTTATTTTCTGATTCCCTCTACTCCCAGTTTTATTAACTATATTCACATTGTCCCTGTATACCATAAATTTGTTAGGATTATCTTGTCACTCTATCAAGGTGGCAGTCCCTTTGAGGGCAGAAATAATAGATTACTTATTTTGCATCTCTAAAAGTATATAACATAGCACCTGGCACATAGGATTTTTCCAGTAAATATTTGAACTGAAATGCTGAGCCATGGCATGCTGCCTAAACAGAAGCATTTATCAAATCAAAAGGGCAGGGAGGTGCTGGAGCTGATTTCACTGAAATCAGGCCTCTTGTCCCTTCTGGGTGTGGGAAACTCATCCTGATTGTGCATGTGTAGGTCCTTTGCTACAACCCAGAAGAGCAGGTCCAGATATTAGCATTGGGCAGATTTGTAGAAGCCAGAATTCTTCAATTTGTCATAAAAAGCCAGAATTCCAAGAAGGAAGGTGATGAGTTGAAAAATTAAGGGGAAATATGTTGTAAGAAGAATCTGGCACACCCCTTCCCCACCTCCATATTAATGAAATGACAAGGGTGGGAGAAGAAAATGTTATGCTATACATTGGCAGGAAAACTGTGCATGTCCTGTGAGCAGATGAATATGGGACTGTGAACAGGAAGCTGATTATTTCAACACGTTCTATTTCTCACTGGAAATATCATCCTAGAAGGAAAGTCCAAAATCTTTACTTTGGGGCACCTACTGCTCTAATTTTCTACATAATCTTGGACTAAAATTAACAAGAAGACAAGTAATTACCTATAAGAATGGGCATTTGAAAAGAAGCAAGATGGATATTTATTACACGTGTGTATTCAACCCAATACTGACCTCCACTTATCACCGCTACCATTTCCTGGGAACTGCCTCAGACTTTCTCTCCAATCAGCCAGTGTGAGTAACTTATTTTTATACTAGAGGCCTATGCATGATATTCATGCAAGAGTAGGCTTTCCTTCCCTCAGCTGCTGGCACTGCCTTCCCACAGGCAACAGGGACCCAAGCTTCTTTCCTCTGGCCACAAGCAGGCACCGGGGCCCTGCTGACTTCCCTTTAGCCCCGGCTTCATCAGGAAGGACATACAGAATGACATCAGGAAGACAACCAGTCTAATTAGCACACTACTCTTTTATTATTATAGATACTTTTTGTCCAATTGGGAGCACTTATTTTTCCCTTCCACCACCTCCCCTGCTTCAGAGTTACTTTTGATTGTCCCAGGAGTAGGAACTAAAGCAATCTAGACCAACCAGAATTTCTCTTTCTAAAATAGGAATTGAGATGAAAGATGTTTCCGTTTATAATGTAAAATTTAAAAAGTTTCTTTTTGCCAGATGTTTCAACACTATGGACCAGAGTAAAGAAAGCTAAAGTAGAATTGAAGTAAGAATAAAACAGCTATAAAAAAGGAGAAAGATATATAGAGAGAATATTTGAATTCTTGGTTCCAAATCATTTATAAAGATCATTTGTTTTTCATCCTCTGTCTTGTGAGATGCTCCTATATACTTAAAAATGACTCATTTTCCTTCATGAATTGTTTTCTTTTCTTTTCTTTTTTTTTGTTAAATACAGACAAGTGAGTCTTAAATATCTCAATTTCCAAAAACATCAGTCTGTCTGAGAATGGCCTAAGCAGCCCCTAATCATCTTCAAAATATAATAGTCTATGTCTATTTAGGACTAAAAAGTTACTATTAAACACAACTGTGTAATATTATTAAAGTTGGGACAACAAAAAAATGTCAAAGGAAGCAGTTGTATAGGCTTTTGCAACAAAAAAATAAGAATATTTAATAACAGCTGAAAAAATTGCATGAAATAAATAAAAACAGCCACCTTCATCGATCAATAAAACAAGGTGGATTTGCTGTTGTTAAATTCTACAACAGTAGTTAAATTTTTTTGGTGTGTGTTCAAAGCTCTGCTGTGCAGTGGCCCCCCCTAAGTCCCACACGGAGGGTGGTATTTTGCAAAAGGTAAGACACAGGTGTTCATCGTTTGAAGTGGAATTCATTAACAGGTTGTATTATTTTACTCAACCACCGTGGAGCATCACAATGTGCTGATAAGGTGCCACACTTCAGGCTGTGGGAGGCACATAAACAAAAGCTTTAAACTGAAAAAGCTGTGGGACTAGGAACATACACAACATGCCTCATGCCAACTGACTTATCCAGTAGGACTAGGGAAAAGATGATCTTTTCTTAATTTCAGTGCATTTTCACTGTGATAAAGCAGCGAATCCACTTACAAAACCCACTAAATTACTTGGCAAGGGCTGGATCCTATTTTTCTTTATAAAAAAAAAGTACCAGAGCAATAAGGTAATTTGTAGTCCTGGGTTTCTAATATACAGTAATTCTGACCATTTAAAACAGTTTTTGTAGAAAATATTTTATAGTTAGAGAAATAGTTTTTGACATTTTTTGGGGAAAAGAACAATGGGCCGTTTACAGGTCTACACAGCAGATTAATGAATCTAATTGAGTCTGTAGGGAAATGTTTCA